>CAUYQG010190843.1:0-51276 GCA_963574415.1 Tarsius wallacei | reverse complement strand
ATGAAGAGACTTGGACCTTAAGTTTGCAAATTTGCCAAAGCACAATAGATTGAATTTAGGCATAAGTGCCAACTTGAGTAATAAGACTGTGATTGGCTTTGAATAATATATAATGTGGGCTGGGTGAGGTGGCTGTCACTTATAATCCCAATCCTTTGGGAGGCTGAGGCAGGAGGATCACTTGAGCCTAAGAGTTTAAGACCAGCCTGGGCAACATAGCAAAACCCTACATAAATTAAATAATAAAAAAATTAGTTGGACATGGTGACATGTGCCTGTAGGCCTAGCTACTTTGGAGGTTGAGGTAGGAGGATTGCTTGAGCCCAGGAGTTGGAGGCTGCAAAGAGCTATGTTTGCACCACTGCCTAGGTGACAGAGCGAGACTTTGTCTCAGACAAATATATATATATAATGTGGAAGAAATTGTAGGTTATTTAAGAATGAGCCAAGTAGTCCAACCCGCCCTGCTGTTCTCTGTAAGAGCCATGATCACACCCAGTGAAGTTTTGGCCTTCCTCTGAGTAACCTGATGCAAGGATAGCTCTGTCAGGGTCACAGCTTGAGGTTTTGGTAGCATGTGTTAGAAAACACAGTTCTCCCAAATCACCCGTAACCACGGGCACCCTGCTGTGTCAAGTCTTCTGGAATGTGTCAAGCACGTGACTCCTCTGAGGGAGCACTCTGGTAGCTTGATTTCTTAATTTTAAAATTAATTAGTTATTTTATACTTTCTTCTTTAAAAAATATTTATTTATTTATTTATTTATTTATTTATCTTTGAGACGGAGTCTCACTCTGTTGCCCAGGCTGGAGTGCAGTGGCATTCTCACAGTCACTGTAGCCTTGACCTGCTGGGCTCAGGCAATCCTTTCATCTCAGCCTTCCAAGTAGCTGGAACTACAGGTGCGTGCCACCACACCTGACTAATTTTGTGATTTATTGTAGAGATGAGGTCTCGCCAACTTGCCCCAGGCTGGTCTCGAACCCCTGGGCTCAGGTGATCCTCTCGCCTCAGCCTCCTAAAGTGATGGGATTACAGGCATAAGCCATTGTATCCAGCCCAGTTTGATTTCAAAAGCCATAGAAATGTATATACCCTTTGAGTTGACAATTCTACTTGAAAGAATTTAGGCTATGGACATACTAATGCAAGGGGATCAAGCACCCACTGATGGAACTGCTGTTCCTCCCCTGCCTGGAAAGATGAACCCAGGGCTGTAAACCTGTCGGTCCTTGCAGCTACCAGGATGCTGCTCCCTGCACCCTGCAGTCAACTGTGGGCACTGTAGTACCTGCTCTCTTCTGGCCAGTAACCCAGGGGTTGAGGAGGGCTCGGGGATCCATTTTAGTTCCCTTTTAATTTTCCTCCAATCTGTTGAGTCTATTCCACTGGTAAGAAGGAAAATAATGCTCCAAGTCTTACTTTTGGAATTAGGAAATCAGTCTTTAACCAGACTGCAACATATGGAAATGACTAAAATATAAAAAAAATAAATAACCCAACTCTGACACAATACTATGGATAGTATAGTATTATTATTTGGGGGAAATGGTATTTACATATGGCTTTATACACATTGGAAAAGATATCCCATAAAGTTAACAGCTTTCTTTCCTGGTTGGGAGGATTCTGGTGTTTTCTCCTTCTAGTTTATATTCATTTTATAATTTTTTTCCTTTTACTTTAATGAGAAAGAAAAAAGAACTCATTTGTCACTGCTGTTGTCTTGTTCATTGATGCCCAACATGACATCTAGTGTATAGTGGTCTCTTGCAAAATGCCCATTGGAGGAATGACTGAATGAATACGTTTAGTCATTGAAGGTCATCGCTTCCATTGAAAATGGAAAGCAGAAAATAAGGCTTTTAATTCATTGTTACTGTCATGTTTTTCCAATATGCTCAGTGTAGGATAGCTCTGTTAGGGTCACAGCTTGAGGTTTTGGTAGCATGTGTTGGAAAACGTAGTTCTCCAAAATCACCCATGACCTCGGGCACCCTGTTGTGTGCCATCTTTCCTTCAGCACAGATGGGTCTTGCCTGCTGAAGAGGGCTGGACACTGCACCCTGGCTAACCCACCCCACCCTGTCTTCCCCTGTAGGTCGGGGGAGTCACAGATGGGATGAAGTACTTGGTCCTTGGTGTTCAACCCAAGTCTGGTCAGTGGTTAGAGGGAGAAAAAAATTTCTTCGTGAGCCATAGCTGTCTATGTATTCAGCGTCTCTAGGCAACTGGGGAACTGGGGTAGGGACGGGGGCATTTGCCATTCATTCTCCAAGAATGCCAAGTAGCCCTTCAAACGTGTGATTCACTCTGGGGTAAAATTCTGTCCTTACTAATGAGCTTGTGATGGGAGTCAAGTGCAAAGGAAGCATTAAATCTGGTTTTATTCAAGTTACATAATGAATTCTGGCACTGTAGTTGGTTTCCCAAGTTTTATACATGGCCTGGGTCTGTCCACTGAAATAACAGTGAGCGTGGGGTTTGGTGACGCAGTGGCTAGAGGTTCTTGTTTCTTGTCCTTTATAGGGTTATTTTGAGGAATAAATTCGCTAAAGCACCTGGTGCAGTGTTAGAAATGTGTTGGTGATCAGTAAACGGAAGGTCCCTGTCCACTGTCCTCTGTCCCCTCATGGCCTCCTATACAAGAGGTTTTCCCTTGGAGGCTGGGGCAGCTAATTACCTCAAGCTGGTGTGGGAATTTAGCTCTGGAGATTGACTGGCAGATCAAAACTTGGATTGTTCTGACTAACAGAAGTGCGGCTCTATACCTCATTATACCTCTATACTTTGGGGCATTTTGTCTCTCTTCTTCTGGCTACTCTGCTCACATGCCTCTCAGAGACAGCCACTGTTGAATCTAAGGTTTTCGCAATGCTGTGGGTTTGTGGGAACGGAATAAACTGCTTCAAGATCTAACATAAAAATAAGTCCTGGCCTCAATCCTAAAAGAAGTCATTGGGAAACCAATCAGAGCCGGGCAACTAGCCCAGGGCCAGGCTAATGAGACATTTACATGCTAGGACTTTCCTTTCAGTTTGGTCTTCATGGGATTCATTTGTGAGGAAGCCCAGAGAGTGTTTACCACAGACAGTGGCCAGTGCTTTCTAGCCTGGTGCCATGGGCTTCTGTAGCAGAGCAGGGACATTATTAGACACCAAAAAATCCAGCACATTCAACAAATGACAAATCCCCTGTCCAAAGTGATTATTTATTTTCCAAGTTACTTGTTTTTTATTTACATTCTCTTCTGGGTCTGTGCACCTACATGCAACCTGTTTGCTACTTAAGTCTAATCTTTGAGGGGAGGTATACATAGACAAAAGAAATGTAATCTTAAATCTTTCAATATTTTTGGGAGCACTTGGTCCTAAGAGTTTTTAGGAGAGCGTTTTCATATATCAGATTAAGACACATTTAAAAGAGATTCCAAAGAGAATTTAGAACTGGAGAAACAAGACCTAGGAGAAAGTTAAAGGTACAGTGATAAATTTGCTTGGAGAGGAGTATTGGCTTTAAAATAAGATGAGAGTGATTACTAAGAAAGGTGGTTGACTGTCCATTAAGGCACAGAAAGACCAAGACGTGAAGACTGGCTTGGCTTAAAGGAAGCATTTTTCTCTCAGGTAAAATTTGTTGAATGTTTGTGTGGCAGATTGTGGTACTTCTTCTAAAAGTAGAAAAGCAATTTGTGGGATTCATGCTAGGAGAGAAGAGAACCAGACGGCTTTGGGAGTCACTTTTCAGGTCTTTACTAGAAGAGGGAAAAACAAAAGGGGGGCAGACTTAGAGGTTCACGAGACAGAGAATCATTGTTTCAAGTCAGGAGTGTGAAGTTAATTTCCAAAACTTGCTTCCATGTTCTGAGATTCGGGAATGACTTTGCAATAATGATTCCTTTGATGTGTAGTGCTAGAAACTCATATTTTATTTTGCTTGAGAGTTGTGGGGTACTTGTGGGATTTGCTGCATAAGCAGGATGCATGAAGGTGAGGTTTGAACTTCTAGCGAGCCCTCTTCCTCCCAGTTAGTGGACATGGTACCCAATAGGTGGTTGTGTGCCCCTTACCTCCTAGCAGTGCCCAGTGTCTGTAGAATCTAATTTTAATTTGTTTTAAGCATAATTTCAGAGGTGTTAAAAAAAAAAACAAAAAAAACGCAAACTTGGAAATAGAAGAAAAAAAGGATAGTATGTCCTATCCATGTCACATTGGGGAAATGTTTAAAAAGCCACCAAAGATTATATATTTATTTAATAGCTTGTTGCATTACTTATTGCTGACAATGCCTAGATTCTGTGAGGTTGCATGTTAATTTGTAGATTTATATCTGGTATAAAAGATAACCTTAAAGATTATGATTTTATTGCCCTGTAGGACATTAACCTGGTAATCTTTTTTATGCATTCTCTTTTAGAAATATCTCTGAATATCCAGGTCCCCAAATGCCCTTAAAACCAGCTTGATCATTCTGCTGGCTTCCCCATCAACATACTGAATATGAGTTAATATGTGTTCATTATTTGTATGAATCATATTTGTAACTATTTTTAAATTACTCTGACAGTAGAATTTTATCTTTTATTGTTTGCTGAGTAAGATTTTTCATAATAACTGCTCTTCTGCTCTTTGATTAATGTTGAATAGAGTCATGATTTTACTAACGTTTATTTTTGTGGAGGCTTTATGTGTAATCCCACCTGTATTCTTCAAAAGCATTTTTAAATAACCAACAAAAAGTATGTCCTGATGTAAATCAGTGTGCAAATACATCCTTGTTCTTCAAGGAAGTTAGAGTGAATGAGGTTTCTTCTCAACAATCCAGGATTTTTATCTACATGGAAAAATCCGTGTTGAATGTAGTTCAAAACTGATTGTCAGTGAGCAGGTCTTGTAAATATATAGTTTTTGCTGGCTTTTGTGTAAAAGTTCTATCTACTTACATAAATGCTTTGGGGGGAAAATACTAAATTGGTTTGAAAGGACATAAATTCTTTAAAAAAGAAAATAACCTAAACCATAAACAGTTGAATTCGGTCAGAATTGTTGATTTATTGCCTGAATAAATTTGACCTTTTGTCCTTGACCAATGAGACTCTTGGAATTCACCTACTTGGTATGAAACAGTTGCATCTTTGAACTTTTGGAGATGCAGCATGACCTCAAATAGTCTTAATTGCTTATTCAACAAGCAAACAAAAAACAATAGCCATGAGAAACTGTGCTACTTTAAATGCAAGATACACATTTCTGGGACTGTGACAATGTTATCTCAGTCTCTTCTATCTAGAGAGGTAAGATCCCTTTACATGAATAAGTACATGAGTGTATAAGATGCCCAGAAAGAAAATGCATTTGTACTTGTTTTATAAACCTATCTTGAAGCTGCAAATAAAACTCATGACAGATGAACTTCAAATGTTTATGTTAGCATTTTAATATTTAAAATCCAGACGAAAGGCCGGGCATGGTGGCTGACCCTGTAATCCCAGCACTTTGGGAGGCTGAGGCAGGAGGATTTCTTGAGCCCGGGAATTCAAGACTAGCCTGGGCAATACAGCAAGACCTTTCCTCTACAAAAATAAAAATAAAAAAAAAAAGGGAATAAAACATTGCTAAATTGCCAAAATTATTAATAGAGCTAAATTATAATTCTTATTATTTTAGACATTCCAGTATTTTATCATGTAGCAGCATATAGCCTGTAGTTGGTACCTCAAAAAAAGCCACTGGCTCCATTTTACTGTGGGTAAGCAGATAAATCGTCAACTTAGAACAGATTTTACCAAAGGAGAAAAATATTTGAAAGTTTTCTTTAAAGTCATTCTTTATAATAGTACACGTTATTTAAAAATGACTTTCTCACAGGACAACCCAAATTCTCTAAGTAAAGACTTAGGAATGACTTGAGTATTTTGCATTTCCCTCAGAAAAGCAAAGTTAGCAAATTCCATGTCAGCAACTTGATGACTCTAGTGACCAAAAACTATTTTCTTTCATTTTTTCTTTTCTTTCTGACTGAGTCTAACCATGTTGCCTAGGCTGGTCTCAAACTCCTGAGCTCAAGTAACCTTCTCACCACGGCCTCCCAAAGTGCTGTGATTACAGGCATGAGCCACTGTGCCCAGACTCAGAAATTGTTCTTTTCCATGAAAGACTGTAGCCCCCGCCCCCAACAGAAATAACATAGCTCAAGGAATTTGGTGAAGGGTATGGACCTTTCAGAAATTTTCAGCCTTCAGGATTTAACAGGTGAAACAAGGACAGTTTGTGTTGTTGGGTGTACCTGGTAGAAAGATTTTCCATTCAGCTAGGCTTTGTCCTGATTGGCTAGCTTTGCAGATAAGTTCATGGACTCTGAGTTCTAATCTTGACTCTACCCTAGATGTGACCTTGGGCAAATCACTTAAATCCATGCCTCAGTTAACCCATCTGTAAGAGATATCAGGAGAACCTACCACACTACTTCCTCAGTATACATGGGGGATTGGTGCAGGGCCACCTGCAGATACCAAAATCCGCCTATGTTCAAGTCCTGTAGCTGGCCCTATAGAACGTGCGGATAGAAGAGTCAGCCTTCTGTATATGTAAGTATCTCATCTTCATGAATCTGATTAGGATATGGAGGGCCAACTGAATTTATCGAAAAAAATCCATGGATAAGTGGACTGGTATGGTTCAAACACATGTTATTCAAGGGCCATCTGTACCATGTAAATTACAGTGATTGATGTAATGTACGCAAAAAACTTAGAAAAAGTGCCCAGTGCAGGGCAAGCATTTAATAAATGTTAGCCGGGCATGGTGGCTCAAGTCCATAATCCCAGCACTTTGGGAGGCCGAGGCGAGAGGATTGCCTGAGCTCAGGGGTTTGAGACCAGCCTGGGCAACTTGGCAAGACCTTGTTTCTACAATAAGTCAAAAAATTAGCTGGGCGTGGTAGCGCGTGCCTGTAGTTCCAGTTACTAGGAAGGCTGAGGCGGAAGAATGGCCTGAGTCCAGCAGGTCGAGGCTGCAGTGACTGTGAGCGTGTCACTGCACTCCAGCCTAGGTGACAGAATGAGACTCCAACTTAAAAAAAAGAAAAAAGAAAAGAAAATTTTGGCTTTTTTTTCTTTTAATGATTCCACCTCTGGCATCCTGGGACTCTCTTAACTTTGTTTCGGTTATGCCTATGTTTGTGCCTTTACATTTTTTGTGTGTGTGTGATGATCACATATTAGTCTTAACAGTGCATTCTATAACATTTACGAGCAAACCAGGAAGAATTTTTGGGAGAGAGGGCCTTCCTAACATTCTGAACTCTAATCATGTAAGAGTTGTCTACTTCAGGTTCACATGTAACCAGATAAGCAGAGCAAGGGCGAAAGACTGCAGTTTTCCTGGCTTGGGTTTTCCTCATTAGGCTTGAGGAGGATTGCTTCATAAAACACTAAAAAAAGATAAACCCTGCATTCTTAAGTGGCATGGGTTTCTTTTCTTTTATGAGATGAAGCCAAGGCATTTAATTTAATTTTTTATTTTTTTGAGTTGGAGTAGTCTCACTCTGTCACCCAGGCTGGAGTGTAGTGGCATGCTCACAGCCACCACCACCTCAACCTGCTATGCTCAAGTGATCCTTCCACCTCAGCCTTCCAAGTAGCTGGAACTACAGGTGTGCGCCACCACGCCTGGCTAATTTTTAAAATTTATTGTAGAGATGAGGTCTCGCCAAGTTGTCCAAACTGGTCTGAACCCCTGGGCTCATGCAATCGTCTTACCTCTGCCTCCCAAAGTGCTGGTATTACAGGCGTGAGTCACTGCACCTGGCCAATCTTCTCTACTTTTTTTTTTTTTTGAGTTGGAGTCTCACTCTGTCACCCAGGCTGGAGTGCAGTGGCAAGCTCACAGCCACCACTGCCTCAACCTGCTGGGCTCAGGCAATCCTTCCACCTAAGCCTTCCAAGTAGCTGGAACTACAGGTATGTGCCACCATGCCTGGCTGAGTTTTTAAATTTATTGTAGAGATGAGGTCTCCCCAAGTTGTCCAAACTGGTCTGAACCCCGGGGCTCACGCGATCCTCTCGTTCCTGCCTCCCAAAGTGCTGGGATTACAGGCTCGAACCACCATGCCTAGCAAGCCAAGGCATTTTAATTCCTCCGTATGCCCAGGGTCATGTTCTGGAGTACACCCTTCCTGAAGTCCTTTCTTTACTTCCATTCATTCTTTAGATCTCAGCTTGAACACTATTTTCTGAGAAGACCCTCCCCTTCCCCCTCCTTGAGCTCTAATAGTGACCTGTGCCACCCCCAACCCCCAGTTACAGCACTTGGCATCTGCACTGGAATCTCCGCTCAACTTGGTGGTCTCTCCCATTGGCCCGTAGGTCTGTGAGAAGCCGAGATGATCTATTTTCCTTGTTGTTGTAGCCTAGGCACCAACCACAGTGCTTAGCACATAGTAAGGGCTTGATACAATTTTATATTATATGAGGCATCCCAAGGCTTTCAAACTCTTGTGGGCGGCGCCTGTTAGCTTTGAGTATTAGTGAATGAGGACACTGGAGGGGCTGGAGAGTCTGAGACCCCTGGACATATTCTCCTACACAGGGTATATAGGAAGAATAGATGAGGCCTCAAGAGTTCCTAAAGTAACTGGAATGTGTTTCAGTTTCTACTTACTGGCTTTCTTGCTTTCTTCCTACTCTTCAAATCTGATCTCTGTCTTCTGCAAAATGACCCAGCCCCGAGAAATCTGTTGCCGTGGCTGGACAAGACTTACTGTAGGCATTGGGATAGGGAAGAGGTCAGTCACTCCCTGTTCACTTTCTGTGCCATCTCAGAATACTGCTATGTTTACCCTTCAGTTGAAAGGTCAAGTCCCGGTGCAGAGTCATCTGTAGATGGGTCCGTGGCATGTTTTCATTTCCGTTTTCTGGCTGTAGACAACTGAGACTTCCTCCGAAGTTTCATGAATAGCTTTGTTGCTGTGAATGACACAGGGTTCACTTCCTTTTGGAGGAGATAAAACCTACCTGAGTCATTCAAAGGCTTCTTCAAAGGCTTATTCCGATTCCTTTGTGGGTGTCAGGTCAACCCAGGCTGGACCTGTGCCTCTCTTCTCTCATTCATCTGCCTGTTAATCTCCCTTGTTCACTTCCTTCTGCCGAAGGAGGGTGTTCACTGGTCAGACAGTGTGTACCGTCTATGCAAAACGATGTTGCTGTTTTGTCCAAGGAGGAGCCCTTTACTTTCTTGCTATTTGAATGGGAAGTAAAGGTCTGTTAAGAAGGTTTGTGCCTGGTAATGATGATGAGCCTCTATCTCTTTTAATTCTGGCTTTAAAAAAGGAAGTGACTCACACTGCAGATAAACTGTATTTGAAAGAATGTCTGGTTTATGCAAAGCTCTTATTTACATGCTAGTCTCTTTTAGTCACAAGCAAATAGGGACTCTAGGACTTGGCTCTGGGCTCTGGAGTGCCTTCCTTGTTATGCTTGTTCTTGGATAGGCCTAAATGATTCCTGGGAGGATTTTCTCTGCCCCAGCCTTTCCTTCTCTGTTGAAAGTAGGAATTTCAAGAACATGACAGCAGAGACTAGAGAGGGTGTAAGAAATTCCTCTGTTTTACACTCCTAACTCCTCAAAGTCTCAGATATTCCATCACTAGTATCTTGTGTCTTCTTGTTCATCTAGATGGAATTATATTTACATCCTCCTGTCCTGCACAGGCTTCAGTAAAGCAGTTTAGAGCAGAGGTTAGGAGCTGGTACATCAGTTTCAGTGACACCTGGCTTGGTGTGTACTCTTGGGTGAGCCATTTAGACTCTTAACCTACTTCCTCAACTGAATTCATGATAATACTTGAATCCCAGGATTGCCGTGCTGGTGATGTGAGAATTTATGTAAAGCATAAACTCACCCAATATTTGAGATTATAGCTAACAAGAATTTTATTTGTAACCTGGTTTAGTGACTCATTCTTTTCTTTGTTAAGATTCTTCTTCATGCCCTTTCTAAATCACTTCTTCAATTTTATCCACTTTCCCTCTCATTATTTTTGGGTCCATGAAGAATCCATCTGGATAGACAGAGGAACTTTTTTTTTTGAGTTGGAGTCTTGCTCTGTTATCCAGACTGGAGTACAGTGGCATGCTTACAGCCACCACAGCCTTGACCTGCTAGGCTCAGGTGATCCTTCTGCCTCAGCCTTCCAGGTAGCTGGAACTACAGGCACATGCCACCACACCCGGCTAATTTTTTGATTTATTATAAAGACAAGGTCTCGCCAAGTTACCCAGGCTGGTTTTGAACCCCTGGGCTCAGGCAATCCTTTTGCCTCTGCCTCCCAAAGCGTTGGGATTGCAGGCATGAACCACCGTACCCAGCTGACAGAGGAACTTTTTACTCCCTTCTGCATTCTCCATCTACCCAGTATTTGTTGAATAAATGAATTAATGATGAATGAATGGTGGTGGTTTATGTTTCCAGTTATAAAAACTATTGTATTTTCAAAAATTCAGATCTGTTCCAGAGATTCCTGGGTAGGTATACCAGTTGCGGGGTAAAGAGTTTATTCTATCTAACTGTACTGTTAAATACTAGATACCAGGATTCCTGGCTTCTGGAGCAGAGATGACCTCAGATTGGTATGATTCGGAAGAACTCCCACTGAGGCTTGGCCCGGTCTTCCTGGCAAAACAGCATCCGGGCAGGGCTGTAGGCAAGCAGTCTTCTCTTGTTTTCTCTCCCTTAAAATAACTCATACACTCAAAGACAGTTATTGATTCAGTCACAGCTCATACATTAGTTCATGTACAAATGGTTATTAAAGTGAACTCCACTTGATCTTAGCCAAAAGGCCGAGACCTCATCTCTACCATAAATCAAAAATTAGCCAGGCATGGTAGCGCGCGCCTGTAGTTCCGGCTACTTGGAAGGCTGAGGAGGAAGGATCGGCGGAGCCCAGCGGGTCCAGGCTGCGGTGGCCGGTGGCTGGGAACGTGCCACTGCACTCCAGTCTGGGCGACAGAGTGAGACTCCAACTCAAAAAAATAAAAATAAAAAATAAAAAATAAAGTGAACTCCTTTAAGTTTTTTTCATAGATTCTACTTTTAATTCCTTCGGTTTCTTTTGCTCTCTGAATTCTGCTTTGGTACATATTCATTCATTTTTCTCCAACTCTTCTTCTCACAACAAATCAACTAACCAGTGGTTAGTGGGAACTGGAAGGCTTGAAGTTAGAGAATTAGTGATATGGTCCTCATATCATGTATTCAACAACCATTTTAAAAGCATTTTCTCTGTGCCAAATACTGTACTAGTTGAAAGGGTTATAGTAAATAATGAGAGAGAGAGAGAGCGAGAGAGAGAGAGTCAGAGAGAAACAGGCAGACATAATCCTTGTCTCTATGGATTGTATAACCTAGCATCATCATTATGGGAACATCATCATTTTAGGGTTCCATTGGGACTCATCTAGCCCCTGTCTCACAGCTTCATAACCTTCTTAATTCTGTTTGACTTTCACCTCTATGCCACTTTAGCCATCCTTTAACAAAGGCACTTCATAGCCGTCTACAATCACACTTGACCTTGTCATCACCTGGAACTGAAATCTTATGCTCCAGAGACTGGCCACAGCCTCCCATCCTTCCAGCTTTCTCATTCCCATTTTTCAGCCATCAAGACTGCCAGTTTCTTTTTCCTTTTAGTCTCCTTGTCATTTCTGTTTTTACCCCTTTCTTCCTGTCCAGTCTAAACAGGATGATGGCTTACTGCCTCAATTTTTCTCAGTGAATACCGCCATATCCTCTGCACCTTTTGCTGTTGTATCCTTCTAGATCCTTACCCTGTACCAACGCACCTTCTTCACTTTCACATCAAGGCTTCTGAATGCTGCTAGGAAAAGGCCACATGACTTTGTCACAACAAATGTATTGGCTTCAACTTTATCCAGGCATCCAATGCTGCATAGTCATCTTTCTGAGCATCCTTATTTATTTCATTCTTTCGTTTGCCACAATTGCCTTATTTTTTCCTTCTGACTTTTAACAATATGATTTTTTGGTTGCAAAATTCAAACATATATAAAAGTAGAGAATAGTGGCATCGACTTTCCACATCTATCACTTAGCCCATGACCAATCTCGTCTTATTTAGGACCTTTATCCCACCCCCAGATTATTTTAACGCAAATCCTTGTTACCAGAGTATGCCATCTGTAAATACTAGATGCAGTCCAAAAGATAAGGGCACTTACAAAGTTAACCACAGTAGCATTATTTAAACAAAGAAGTTGATAGTAATTCCCTAATACCACTAGATATAGAAATAGTTTTTATATTTTTCTGATTACATTTTGACTTTTTTTTGGTAAAAAAAGTTTGTTTGAATCAGGATCCAAATGAGGTACATATGTTGTGATTGGCTGACATGTCTGTTGAGTCTCTCAAAATAAATGTACCCCCTTCCTTATTCTTGTGTGTGTGTGTGTGTGTGTGTGTGTCTTTTTGAAGAAACTGAGTCCCATCTTTGCTTTGTAAAACCATGACCCATTACTATGACCAACTCTCATTCCTGACAGCTGATGAGGATTTTTGGAAAGTCCTTTAACTACCTGCCCTCCTGCCAGTAACCAATTAGCATATGAGGACATCATTCCCTCATCTGGAAAGTTGTCCCTTCTCCCTCCTAGTTAGGTTAATCCTTCCATCAGTCCCCACTTGCATCCTTTGGGCGTGTCCTCCACATTTTTTAATCTCCCCTCTCCTGCATCTTTACCTTTCTCTGACTTTTTTCTCCCATCACATAAACATGTTCAAGGCTCTCTCAACTGTACAAACTAATCAACCAAATAACACCCCTAACACTCCCATCCCTCTCCCCACACACACCTCCCAAAACTTCTTGCAGCCCTGTGTCTCATTCTAATTTTGATTTAATTCCTCATTTTCCTCTCAAAGCCAAGTTTCTGTAAAATTCTCTACATTCATTTTTTTCTACTCTCTTAACTTCTGTGTACTCCCTAACCTACTCCCTGGCTTGGGCTTCTCCTGCTTCACAGAACTAGTGCTTTGCTTTCCAAGGTCACTAAAAACTTCTTCCGGCTAAATGCAGTGGCCATTGTTTGAGCCCTTTATCTTACTTGATAGATTATCTCTGCAGCATTTTACAGTGTTTGCCACTTACTGCTTCCTGAAACATTCTTTAGCTTTCATGAGTTGGTATCTCTTGGTTTTCCCCCTTCCTCGCTCTTTGCAACTTTACAATTCCTCTGAAGGTTTTTCTTTCTCTTGCTGCCTCTAAATTTAAGGAATCTGTGGTTACAACACACTTTTCCTGAATGATATAATCTATTCTTATGAATCCACCCATCAGCTATAAATATTCCTAATACAAGTCTCTGGCTCTGAAATCTCTTTCCTGAGACCTGAACCTATAGAACTGACTACCTATTGGAAGACTACCTGTTGGAAGATGTCCTTTAGACAACTCAGGCTCACCATAGCATAAAATTGATTCATTATCTTCCCACTTAACTTCTACTTCCTGCATTGTCTAGCTGTGTGATTGATATCAGCTGCTACCTAGCAGCTCAAGCCAGAAACTCAATAATCATCCTTGATGCCTTTTTCTCCTTCCCTGCTCTCTTTGCTCCATTTCTATTCAATCACTAAGTGACATTAATCTTAATATTTCTCTTTTCATGTTCTTTGCCCCAAAGCTTCTCTTGTTTTGCACAAATTGCTGCAATAGCCATACTGGGTCATTCTCGCTCCTGTCTGGAACCCTCTCATCCACTTCCCATTCTGCTCCCCAAGCGATCATGTTGCCATGCTGCATGAAGCCATCCATAGCTCTCCATTCCTCCATAGCTAGAAAGAAGCTTGGTGACAAAGCCTGTAAAGTTGCATTGACTTGGCTCAGTCCTACCTCTTCAGCTTCTTCTTCAGCCATTTCCCACCTCATACCCTGCATTCTAACTTCTTACATTTTTTGGGACCCTTTTGGGGTCTGTTTTCTTACCTCTGAAACCCTACTCATGCTGCCCCTCCAATTAGAATATCCTCCCTTCTCTTTGTTTAACTCAACTTTTGAGCCTCAGGTCAGGGTTCACCCCTTCTAGGAAATCTTCTCTGACCTCCAGCCCAAGTCAGGGACTCTTCTTGTCTATCTGCCTCAAAAAAATCCCTCACAATAGGCTGCACTCACTGTTTCCCTCTGTTCTTCACCTCTTGATCTACCTGAGGTCCTGGCCAGTGCTCATCTTCTGCTCCCCAGGTTATGAACTGTCCCAGCTGGAAAGGACTTCCTCTTTGTTTTGAAGTGAAGATTTGTTTGTAGATCACTATCTTTTTTTTTTTTTTTTTTGAATTGGAGTCTCACGCTGTTGCCCAGGCTGGAGTGCAGTGGCACTCTCATAGCCTCTGCAGCCTCCACCTGCTAGGCTCACGTGATTCTTCTGCTTCAGTCTTCCAGTAGCTGGAACTACAGGCATGAGTCACCATGCCCAGATAATTTTTCTGATTTATTGTAGAGACGAGGTCTCACCATGTTGCCCAGGCTGATCTTGAACCTGTGGGCTCAGCAATCTTCTTGCCTCTGCCTCCAAAAGTGCTGGGATTACAGGTGTGAGCCACTGTGCCCGGCCATGTGGATCACTATCAAGGAAGGAACTAAAAACTATTTACCAAGGACCTGTGTGTGCAAGGTGCTATGTTGGGCATCTTCAGAGTATGAAGATAGAAACCACCTTCCTTCAAGTTGCTCAGTGAGGTAGAAGAGATAAAATATCTACTTTTTTTTTAAAGTCAGGGTCTGTCACCCAAGCTGGGGTGCAGTGGCACTATCATGGCCCACCATAGTCTCAAACTCCTGGGCTCCAGCAGTCCTCCGCCTCAGCCTCCAGTGTAGCTGGGACTACAGGCATGTGCCACCATGACTGGCTAATTTTTTTTTTTTTGTAGAGACGAGGTCTTGCTACATTGCCTAGGTTGGTCTCTAACTCTTGGGCTCAAGCAATCCTCTCGCCTCAACCTCCCAAAGGGCTTATAGGCGTGAGCCACCAAGCCTAGCCAAATGTCTACTTATTTAGGTAAAATACAGTCCATAAAGAGGCAAACAGCACAAGAGAGATAGAGATAAAATGCTGTGAGACCTCAGAGGAGGGTGGAATAAAGGGCCCTGGGGTCACCAAGGGGGTCTGGGAAAGTACTGTGGAGGGCTGATGCTTGAGTGGCAGGGAATACGTTGAGGGGGATATCTTTGGGGCAGAGAGGCTAGTAAGAGGAAAGGCAGAGACTAATTGAATTTTAAACCATGGGCATCATTTGCTATATATCTCTCTGAGAGTTAGCAGCCCTTTCATGGTTTAAAAAAAAAATCTTTGATTATAAAAATGGAATAGTACCAAATCACGATCTTTTGCTATTTGAAAAATATTTCAATAGCCTAGATATATCCTGTGTCAACATGTTACTTTGGCTATCTGCTTTTCCCCCAACATTCAGAGAATCAAAGATTTGCTGACATTTATTTATTTAACAGTTACTGATCTTCTCTAAGGGCTGGGTGTAATGGCATCTATAAAGATAAATATGACAAAATCACTGCTTCCAAGAAATCAGTGTTGTGAGTGTGGTAAGAGATAGAAATGTTATCAGATGGTTAAAAACAACAAGGTATGCTTGGTATGGTGGCTTATACCTGTAATCCCAGTGCTTTGGGAGGCTAAGGTGGGAGAACTGCTTGAGCCCAGGAGTTCGAGACCAGCCTGGGCAACATAGCAAGACCCCATCTGTGCAAAAACTTAAAAAATTATCAGAGCACGGTGGTGCGTGCCTGAATTCTCAGCTACTCGGGAGGCTAAGGCAGGAGGAACTCTTGAGCCTAGGTGTTTGAGGCTACAGTGAGCCATGAGTGCACCACTGCAATCCAGCCCGAGTGGCAGAGCAAGACCCTGTCTCTAAAATAACAACAACAAACAACAACAAGGTAATAAAAACCATAAACAGGTCTGAGCAAGTTGCTGTAGTAGCCAAGGCAAGAGAGCCCCTACCTCTGGCCTGGGGGCGGAGAAACATCAAAGAAGATGTGAAATCTCTGAAGCAGGCCTGATGGAAAGTGTCCCAGAGATTGTCACCATATGTGAGAAGTGAGTGGGAGGTAAGATCATGCAACCCAGGTGGGGAAGTTTTTGCACTTTGCAGTATTGCCACTGGGCTTCAGTAATACTCTACCCTGATCTATATTGTTTTTAAAAGAAAAGGAGACATAGAAGGAGGAGGAGAAAGAAGACCTGGTTCTGTAGCTCCAACTCCAACTCATGTGCTGTGTAACTGTGAAGTTACTGGGTACCAATCTGCCAGGTAGGCGTGAGCCAACTGACCTTCTCAGCCTCTTCTAGACTGAAGGACCTAGCATCCTGCTTTTCTCTGATTATGAAGCTGGACATATGTATGCTGAGGGACATGGGGCCAAGATCTTTGGGTCGGTATTTGCTGAGAAACAATGAAACTTGTTTTCAGACATTTTTTTCCGCCATGATTGAGAAGTGTGAGGCTTTTATCCACAAGCAGTGGCCTTTCATCCGCTGTTTTCCTTAGAGGGCAGCATCGATTTTTTTCTTAACAGTCTGACACCTTTCTTGCCTCAGTATCAGTACTGCTCATGAACCACATAATATGGTGATAAGAACCGAAATTACTCATGAACGTTATCATGGGGCTATTTTGAAAACATTATCTCACTTCATTTCCTAGAATATCGTCAAGTCTCCACAATATCAATTCCTTAAAAGAGAATGTTGTTTTTGTTCCAACTGAAAACGAAATATGTTAGTGAATTTTGTCTTCCGTATGGCTGACTTCCTTCCCTAATACTGTGGCCAGAAGTAGAGCTTTTAGCAAACACTTTGCCATAGCAGAATCTGATATAGTTTGCTGAATTTGAAGTTAGCAGTATTTAGTCTTTATCTTTTACTCTTTATGTAGATTATCCTGCACTGCAGACTACTCAGAGCAAATTACGAATGCTGGACTTAATTTCCTTCATTATGTCCTGCGGATTTATCATCTTGTCTCCTCATCCCCATCTGCTACCCGGTTGCCATGTGCGCAGGCAGAGTTAGACAAAGCATTGTTTTCTAGCTGAATCCACCACAAATTGGTTTTTTATATATTCCCCAAAGGTAGACAAGCAGTGTTCACATTATTTGAGAGTTTAACTTGATTCCATTAATATAGAAAAATGGTTGTCTAATAATTAGAGACACTTCTTATCTGATCTTGAGTCCTTATTCATTAGTGTTCCTATGGAAGGATTAGTTTTATTTTATTTTATTTTATTTTTTGAGACAGGGTCTTGCTCTGTCACTCAGGTTGGAGTACAGTGGCACAATTGTAGCTCACTGTAACCTTGAACTCCTGGGTTCAAGTGATCCTTCCATTTTAATCTCCTGAGTAGTTAGGACCACAGGTGTGTACCACCACATCTAGCTAATTTTTTATTTTTACATTTTTCTTGTAGAGATGGGGGTCTTACCATGTGGGCTGGCCTCCAACTCCTGGCCTTAAACAATCCTCCCACCTTGCCATCCCAAGGTGCTGGGATTACAGGCATGAACCACCACACTCAACCGGCTCAAAAACTTCTAATGAGTTCTAGTTTGAGTTGCCTTTTCTGATTTATTATTCATTTATCCATTTAATTCATTTTCATATTGCTTTCTAAACTGCTATGTGAAAAGCTGATTTTAGGAACATCCTTACATAAATTTAAAGCAATAATAGTTAAGGGAGAAGAGAGTTAGTCACAGCATTTTAGGATATCCAAAGGCAGAGGTAGAGTAAGGCAACTTGGAGCTTCTGGGAGGCCCAGGGGCTGGATGGCTTACATTTCAATATCGGAACTTGTCTCAGCAACTGTCTTGATTCCACTACATGAGTCACAAGCATTAGAATAGTCAAGACCTTCACCACATGCAATGGAAAAGAGTTTAACATGGAAAATACAGGATGTCCCTTTCACATATGTCAGTATGACTCCCAGGACTGAAACTTTTAGGCCTGCTAATTACTTTTTGAGTGAAATAATGTATGTGAGCAAACACATGTTAGAACATTGCTAGGAGCAGAATTCCTTGCAAGGCAGATCGAGACTGAGACCAGCTAGTTAATGAATTTACTGAAAGGCTCATTTGTAAGGCTGCCTCACAGAGAATTTAGCAATTAAAAAATCCTGCCAACTCTTGATCTTTCAGCTACGGTCTTTCTTCCTGTGTTTTTTGGAACGAAATCTAACTAACATACAGTGATCAAGTTTTTGCTTGTCATTGAACATGGGACATGATTTTGTCCTTTTGTTTTTTAGTATCTTTGCATATCAAGCAAAGCCGCTAAAGCTTATGTAAGGATTATGCTTTGGATTCTACATTTCTCTATAATTTTTCATATCATCCTGCAAGGTTGAGCAGGGGTGGGAAGGAGTGCGGAGATTTTTACTGAACACTGCCTTATTTTTAGAGGGTTTTTCATATTTAACATATTGTATATGTTAATTTAGGAGGAAAAGGGATTCTTTGGATTTTTCTTGCATAGGTTATTTTTATTTATTTATTTGTTTGTTTGTGTGTTTATTTATTTATTTTGAGTTGGAGTCTCACTCTGTCACCCAGGCTGGAGTGCAGTGGCACGCTCACAGCCATCCCAGTATCAATCTTCTGGGCTCTGGCGATCCTTCTGCCTTAGCCTTCCAAGTAGCCGGAACTACAGGCGTGTGCTACCACACCCGGGTAAGTTTTGATTTATTTAGAGACGAGGTCTCGCCAAGTTGCCTGGGCTGGTCTCAAACCCCCGGATTCAGGCAATTCACTCGCCTTGGCCTCCCAAAGGGCTGAGATTACAGGCTGAGTCACTGAGCCCGGCCTGTATAGGTTATTTTACTTGACATTTTTAATCTAGGTCTGAAGGACACAAAATAACTTATAAAATAGGTAAATGACAATGAATGTGATTGTGGGAAAACAGGAACTGATGGTGCCATGAAAGTGTTGAACTCCTGTCATCAGTCAATATGCCTGGTTTTAGTGTCACAGGAATGTGACAGCCTTCTGGACTTTGGCCAGCCCTCAGAACATCCTGCTCCTCTTTTGAACAATGACTCCAGGGCTGAAAGATGGGGGAGGTATCCACTCAGTGTGTTGACAATATGGGAAGGACTGTGGTGGAAAGTGACTACAAGTTGATAGTGCTAGTTAAAGAAAAGAGAACTTTGAAAAAGAGAACGGGTGTTAACAGTAGACTCTAGTTGAGAAATGAGTGGAGGATGAACTAAATTAAAGTGCAGGATAAGAAAAGAACAGAGGGGCTGGGTACGGTGGCTCATGCTTGTAATCCCGGCACTTTGGGAGGCCAAGGTGGGAGGATTGCTTGAGTTTAGGAGTTCAAGACCAGCCTAGGCAACACTGCAAAACCTCATCTCTACAAAAAATTAGATGGGCATGGTGCCACGCCTGTAGTCTCAGCTACTTGGGAGGCTGAGGCAGAAGGATTGCCTGAGTCCAGGAGGTCGAGCCTGTGGTGAGCCATGATCATGCTACTGTATTTCAGCCTGGGCGACAGAGTGAGACCCCAACTCAAATAAACAAAATCTCACAAACGATCCCCCCAAAAGAGAAAAGAACAAAGTATATTCTATGGCCAGGAGCCAGGCTGGTTGCATAGTAAGTGAGGCCATTTTGTTTACTGAGTGTGTGTTCACAGAGCATAGGGGTGTGTGTGTGTGTGTGTGTGTGTGTGTGTGTGTGTGTGTGTGTGGTGTTTCCGGGGCTAGAGGTTGGGGCAGACAGGAGAGGACATTCTCCATTTAATCAAGTCAGCTGCTTTCTCTTTAGCACCAGCTAATTGTGGCCAGATGGACCTAATGTTACTAGGTTTTCTCAGTTTTCAAAGGAAATAGTGAATCATATTTTATAGGACATATGCCCGTTTTAAAACGTAGCGCCACATTAAAAAAAAATTGTGTGAGCCAAACTGGCTGTGTCTATGTCTATGGGCTGTGCCTTTGGTCATCAACTGGTTGCCTCTATTCAAAGCTGATTTCAGAATTACATGGTACATGCTGAGAATTGGGCTACTTATTAACTAGGTAACCTCAAACTCTCCATCTGGATAATGGCTCTAAGAAGATTTAGCACACAGGGTTGTTTTGAGAGTTAAATAAGAAAATTTGCCTGCACTGCAAGGCAGATAATTAGACTCAATAAATGTTGGTTTAATTTTGAATCAGCTGCCTCATGTAGCACTGACGACTGGGTTGGTCTTTTTCATGTCCGCATTCCTGGCAAGCTTAGGAGGAGTAAGTGGGGATTTCTGTTATGTGATTCAACAATGGCTTCCTTCCCCACGTCTCTCTTCACTACTGTCTGACAGGATACATATTTGAGATAAATCTTTAGAAAAAAATAAAGCTATAGATAGGTTTCTGTTAAATATAAACACTTCCCACTCAGGGGTGAGTGGGCATGAGGGTGTAAGCTGGCAGAGATTGCATAGACATGGCTATTGTACTTTTGGGGGAGTCTGCCTCTCGATCTCACAGTTCACTCCTTTAGAGACCACTTGTCCCCAGAGCTTATTTTCAGCCATCAACCAGTTGAGACACCTGAGACAACTAGTTTTCTGAGTATAACTAAACATACACCCAGCTACCTCCAAGAATCAGGGATGGCAAGTGAAGAAAAGGTTTGCCTTAGTTTAGTGTTTGGGACACATCTAGCTTTCCTTTAGAGAAAGGCTGAGGGAAAAACTGTTCCTTAATGTACATTTCTTGCTAGTTTTCCCCCAATGTTCCATCCCGTCATATCCTTGCTATGGCACATGTTAGAGGGCCCCAGGTATTAGACTGCCCAGCATATACTGAGTAGAATTTAAAGGCTTTCCAGGCACAGTATAGCATGGTGTCTCAATCTATTAGTGAGTAGAAACATATGCTAGTTCTGTACTTAGTAAATATAAATGCTCATTTTAAATTGATTTGAAAATAAGGAAATAAAAATAAGTCTGTTCATATCTGCCCCTGGGTTTGTTTTTGGTGTGTTAGCACTAAAAGGCAGAGCTCATATTTTTTAGTGGGCTTTACTACAAACTTCCATGTCATTTTGGCAAGAATAATGAATCTTTGTTTTTGAAATCACTAATAAGGAGATGACTCTTTGTTCTCTCTAAATAATGTTTCTTCTCCCCTCCCTTTTTCCTTCTTTGCTGTCTTTATCCTCCCTAATGTCTGTGTATATAAAAGGAGAGATGTCACTTCTAACTCAGTAAGCCTACATTCTAGAAAAAGATTATGTTCTGTCTGTGGAGATGATTCAAAGAATAAGAGGTCTGGAAACTTTGGGTTCTAAGTTTCTCATGGTCTTTCTGGTAACACTTGCCCAGAAAAAACTAGTCTTAATCTACCTAGAACACATATGGTTTTCCTAGAGAAATGCAAAATCCTTCCATCATGGAGAACTGGGGTGATGACTTGAAAAGTGTCTAGGGACAGGTAGAGTATAGAGAAAGCTGGCTATGGGAAGGCAGCAGCCCCAGTGGAATAATAAATGGCACCTGCCCCTGGACTGGGCATTGTGATGGGCTACATTTGTAGGTAGAGTGTGCTTGTAATTAGTTGTTTAGGATGGTGTCTTAATCTATTTGTGTTGCTATAAAAGAATACCTGAGGCTGGGTAACTATGAAGACAAGAGGTTGATTTGGCTCACTGTTCTGCATACTGTACAAGAAGCACGGCACCAAGATCTGTTTTGGTGAAGGCTTCAGGCTGCTTCCACTCATGGTAGAGGGTGACGGGAAGCCAGCATGTGCAGAGATCACATGATGAGAGAGGAAGTGAGAGGGAGGAGAAGATGCCAGGCTCTTTTTAGCAACCAGCTCTTGAGGGAACTAACAGAGCGAGAACTCACTCATTACCATGAGGATGGCACCAAGCCACTTATAAGGAATCCACCCTCATGACCTAAACAGTATCCTACAAGGCCCCACCTCCAACAATGGGGATCAAATTTCACATGAGATTTGGGGGGTGAAACATCCAATGATAGCAGATGGTACACTTAAATATTTGCTGGTCCTCAACCTCCAGGTCAAAGGAAAATCTTAGTGAGAGAGGAGATAGTCAGAAGCTTGTTAGGCAAACAGAGAGGGAGGGTCTTGAGGAGACTTGACCTATGAAAACACCCCCTGTACCATCCCCATTATATAATTGTTGGCTAAAAATGTGGTTAGTGTGGTTAAGAACATCCTTCTAACCCAGGATGTACTGCTAAAAGGGACTTTTTGCCGCTTAAACACAGAGACAGTAGCTTAACTAAATGTCATAACTTGACCTTGGCTTATTATGATATTATTAACATAACATTAGCATTGAGGTATTACCGCCCCCCCCAGGTGGGCTTTTTTGTGGTAATATTTAAGGAGTAACTTTGGTCAAGGACCCACATATACAATAAAAATTGGGTCTCAGAAAGTGAGGGGCAGATGAGATGTAAATGAAAAAAGTCCCGCAAAATGATAAGATAAAAACCGCAAAAAGCTTCCTAATACCAGGTTACCCATTTGAGACCCCCTCTCTTTTTCTGGAGAACTGTTTTGCATAATAAACTCCTTCTTTCACTCATCCTTTTGGTGTCTGTGTTCCTTAATCTTCTTGGTTATGGGACAAAAACCTGAGGTTGCTGGTTTAAACTGACAGTGGAGTTCAAAACTCCTACAATATTAGGGAGAGTCTTTGAGAATGATATTTTGCGTGTGTGTGTGTGTGTGTGTGTGTGTGCGCGTGTTGTGAAGAATGGGTTGGGAGGGGAAAGATTAGGGGGAAGAATGTCTAAAAGTAGCCCTAAACTCCAAGAGTAGCCCTCATTGTGACCACCCTCATGTAGCCGAAGAGACTTTTTCCTTCCCTGATGTGAGCCTCTGTGGTTTACCAGTTGATCCCCAGACTTTCAGAAGCAGCTTGGGTTCATGTTTCTTTCTTCTCTGGCTCCTAAGGATTAAGAGTTTGGATTAAATAGAAGAAGATTAGTCAAACATACAAAAGAGTAAATGCCAATTTGTATATTCACTGTTATATGTGAATTTTATCTGTTGAAAAATTAAGTACTTTGATGTGCCAATGTAAGCTTATCAGCGGTAACAAGTGTACCACTCTGATGCAGGGTGTTGGGCCGGGTTGGGTAGGTATGTGAGGCAGGAAGCTTATGGAAAATCCCTGCACTTTCCATTCAATTTTGCCGTGAATTTACAACTGCTGAAAAATAAAGTTTGGTTTTTTTTTTTTGAGTTGGAGTCTCACTCTGTTGCCCAGGCTCTAGTGCAATGGCACACTCATGGTTACCGCAGTCTCAACCCGGTGGGCTCAGGTGATCCTTCCAACTCAGCCTTCCAAGTAGGTGGAAACACAGACAAGCGCCACTATGCCCAGCTGATTAAAAAATAATGTTTATTTTTAAAATTATACCTCCTTCTTGTTGCCTCTCAGCACTTAGAGTCATATAAATTTATGGCAACTTATGGTGAAAAAAAAGACTGGGGCCCATGTGCTAGAAGGAGTATGCTGATATATTTCTTTTCTCTTTCTTCTCTACTTTCTCTGCCATCTTCCACTTTCTTAGAGAACTGCTGGCTTTTAAAACTGTTACTCTCTTTCCCAGGGTTGCTTAGACTCAAGACGGTGCCTGGTATGTAGCAGATGTCCAGTGAATTTCACTGACTCACTGAATAAAGGAAAGACTAAATGACCCTGACTTAAAAGTTGTGAGCCTTGGTGTAAAATTAACCTCACTTCCAAATTCAAGGGGCATTTGTTGTGTGTTCAGAGAATTCCAACAATTTGGGGATTTTACCCATACACATTTGTTAAGGGTTAAAATGATTCCTATTTTTAGAATAGGATATTATGTATGGAAAATGGTTTTAGAGATCATCTAATCAAGCACTGGCGTTTTTCAGATGAGATTTTGTATGTGTGTGTTCCTGTGTGTTTGAGAAAACAGGGGTCAAACTGATATGTTCAAAGTCATAGAGCTAGTCAAGGACAAAGTTGGTGTTTTGAAGCCTAGTTTTCCTGATTCCTAGTAGCAAATTCATGACGTGACTATTCTCAGAGAAAACCTAACCTAGTGTAACAATGAAATGGCAAAAGAATGCCATAGCTAACTCCATTTTAGACTGGGGGGGGATGGGGGGAGGGTGGGTGGTGCTTAACCTCTGTTCATGCTTGTACGTAGGCTAGAATAATTTTAAAACATTGAAAAGATAATGTAAGAACAAGTATGCAGCTGTTGAGACTAGCTCTGAGAAAAAAGGGACTATGTACACTAACTATGTCTTGTTAAATCTTTTAAGGAACATTATGACCTGATCAAGGACAAAGAAGTGTCCCAACCCCTTCCTCTTCACCCTGCCTTTTACATAAAAAGAGCCTGAAATTTGTACTGACTTGAGATGGTGAGATGGTCTTTGAGACATCAGTTCACCATCTCCTCAGGTTTTGGGCTCCTGAATATACCTGTTTTGCTTTCCCCAATCCTTGTCTCTGGAGTTTGGCTTTTGACTGTCAGGCAGCCAAACCTGAGTTTGGTTATACCAGGAAGGTATTCTTGGCAGTGACAAGTGCCACAATGATGTACCCTTCTTCTATAAAAACATGGATGTAACTTGTACATTTTTCTTAATATCAAGTTAATTTCCACTATTGAGAATGTTCTTTTGAGGAGGGCTCTGTGGCTTATTTTGACTCTGAGCTGAACTTTTTAATGAACTTTATTTAAGTTTCTGATGTCACTTAAGCAAATGAACTTAACTGTGAGCCTATGTAAATTTGGGTTTCTACTGGGACAAGAAAATTCAATAAAGTGAGCCCTGCTGATAACCTACAAAACAGTAAGTTATATCTGAAAGATCAAATTGGGTACGAGTATAAACACTTAGACTCATTTCAAATTAAGCACTTTCCTCACGATTGACTTGAAAACATTGCCTGCCTAGAGGTGAAATAGTCTGCTAACATGGAAGTTGGCAACAGAAACAGAGTAGGCAATCAGTTGATGGACAGGACCTGACGTCTTCAAGAGCATCAAGAGGTCATTAAGAGAAGGCTTGAAGGCCTTTGGAATTAAATGGAGAGAGGCTAAGTTCACTTTACGTTTAATTGCCTAGAACATATCTGTAGTCTTTGCCTGACTCTTTGCTAAAAGACGGTGTTCCTGACTGCCTACTGGTCCGCCTATCCCACCCCAAACACACAGAGTCATTTTGGAAAAGAAATGATTAACTTTAATTTAGCCATAGGCGCTTTTGGACATTTGGATTAATTGAAAGAAGAGGCAGAAACTGAGCCCATGGGGGGGTGATCGATGAAAACGCTGTAAAACAGGAAATTCACAGAACCTATGTTAGACAAAACAGTAATGGTTTGGTGCTCTTCACACCTTTCATGGATTATTTTTAAAAAGGCACTAAAATGCATTTTACACTTGAGTATAAATTACATTCATTTCACTCTAATTTTTTGCATCTTAAAAAAGAACCAGCTAAAACTTCAAATATTTTTGAAGGTACAAGGTCCAAGGAAAAATTTTCTGGGTTTAACAGAATTGAAATCTAATCTAGCTTTAGTACCTTCCCCCCACCCTTTCCCTCCTCCTTCCTCCTCCTCCTCCTCCTCTTTTTCCTTCTCCTTCTCCTCCTCCTTCTTCCTCTCCTCTCCTCTCCTTATTCCTTCTTTCCTGTCAGGACAGGAAATGGAAGGAGAATGGTGGAGTTGGGGAATGTGCTTTATAAACTCTTTATCCCTTCCAGGATATAAAATATATTACAATTTACCAATAATAAAATTTAGACCCTTGAATAGAAACATTTGCCTTCTTGACTGCTTTTTATCAGCACCGCTTGAAGACTGAGTAAACAGGACTTGGCCAGAGACAGTTCATGGTGCTGTAGGCTGGTTTTCATCTCTCTTTCCTCTTCTGTAGAAAGACCAGGGAGGAGCACAAAGGCCTTTCCCCAACACGCTGGTGGGAGCTTGGCACTTGGACTCCTAGGCAAGCAAGAGTGGAGAGGCAGCCTTGGCCCTGGCTACTCCTTCAGCCCCCAGCGGTGGTGGTGTGTACAGGGTCTGTGTGAGGTGGTACACATGCAGGCAGTAAAAAGTCCAGATCTTTCTCTCCCCAAACTTACCCACTGTGAGCCTGCCATCGTGCCTGGTCCCTGGGAGACTCTGGGCCAAGGCTGTCAGAACTTGGGATTGAATGAGATGTGATAGGGCAACTTTTGGAGAGTTTGGAGTCATTTCCTACACCTCGCTAAGAGTTTTCATCTAGGAATTATATACTGGTTATTGGAAACTCAGAAGGGGTGGGAGTAAGGGGTGGAGGGATGAAAAATCACCCATCAAGCACTATGTGCACAGGTAGGGGTGGTGGGTACACTTAAAGCCCATACTTTGCCATAATGCAACCGTGTAACCCAAAACTTTGTGTACTCCCTAAGGCCATTGGAAAAAAAAGAAAAAAAGTTTTCATCTATTACTTTCTGGTTATATTATTTATTTTTTATCCCCCCCCACCCCTTGCCACTTCTGTCAAATCCTAAAACATAACAGTCCATTTCTGATAATACAGGATGTTTATGCCTTTAGCGAGATTCACTGGATATTAGAGAAATCGAAAGGGGAGTTTTAGTAGTTTTTTTGCAATATGATTTTAGAGCAAGCTTTTTTTTGAAACTGCAAGCCTTCATCCATTCATGTGCAGGGCCTTCAACTTGCAGCAGCATTTTTTAAAGGGAAAAATGGGATAGAAAGCTGCCAAGGTGAGCCTGTTTTGTGAACCTTGCTTCAGTTACACATCCACGGGAGAGTGAACACTTGGGTGTGATGTGCACACTTGGGTGTGAAGTGCGTTTCTTAGAGTGGGTTCAAAAAATTTGATGCTGTTGATTTTAAGCATTCATGCTTTCTGGGCTCACATTTATCTATCTAAGTTTTTTTTTTTTTTTTTTTAGTTGGAGTAGCACTCCATCGCCCAGGCTGGAGTGCAGTGGCATGTTCACGACCACCCCAGAGTCGACCTGCTGGGCTCAGGCGATCCTTCCGCCTCAGCCTTCCAAGTAGCAGGAACTACAGGCGTGTGCCACCAAGCCCAGCTATTTTTTTTTCTTTATTGTAGTGATGAGGCCTCACCAAGTTACCCCGGCTGGTCTCAAACCCTCAGGCTCAGGCAATCCACTCAACCTGGGCCTTCCAAAATGCTAGGATTACAGGCTGAGCCACTGAGCCTGGCCTCTGGGCTCACATTTAAAGGGGCATGTGCTGTCTTTGTAGGATCTTAAATCACTCAGTTAACCGCTGAGCTTATGTTTCCTAAGGAACTATGTCACCTCACCAAAAGTAAAAACTTAATAGAGAGCCAAAATAAGAAGTTTAAATAACTATTTGTACTAAGTGTATTAGCACTGAACAAGTGACTTATACAGCTTGCCACTGCTCCAGACTTTTAGTCGATTGCTTTTTGTAAAGAGGTCATTGCTTATTTAAAAAATCCTTTTGCACTGTATCAGGAAGGTGTGAGAACAAGCTAGAATGGTTGTCAATGAAGAGGGAAGGGGCTTTCTGCTCACCAGAGAGAGCCCCTGAGTGAACAAGGTTGTATCTGGACCAGGGTGTTTAATTGCATTGGCTACATGTGGTCTGAGGCAGGATACAATTTAAAATCACAAAAGTAAACCTCCTCTGTTCCTTTTGCAGCCACTCAGCCGGCTTGTTTTCAGGGTACAAGATGGGTGACGTGCTTACCTGGTCAGCCAGTTACCTAAATGGGGTCTCTCCAGACCCCCTAGAGCTTGTGGAGCGGGGCTGAGCCACAAGAAATGCAGGTTGAGCTGCTGTTCACAGCTAGAGAGAAGCAGAGTGGCTGACTGTGTTCCTGACTCTGCTGGGAAGCCCATCTCATCTCGGGTTGCTGGAAGGACAGGAAGCGGGCACTGGGATGGCTGCAAAGGCTGTGGGAGCATCATACACCACCTGGCCCCCTGCGGTGCCCAGACTTGAGCTGCTGTTTAGTCTGGCAAGACTAGAGGGTTTTCCCCACTTTGGGCAATCTGCCTTGTATTGTGCAGAGGAAGGCACAGAGAAGTCAGTGATTTATTGACTTCCTTGAGGGAAAACAAAAACAAAGCAACACAAAAAAGCCCAAGAAACTCAAGTTACATTTTTCCATCTGAAGCTGGTTTGGCCTTTCTCACAACTAATGCTTCTTGCATGGAATCACAGCTTTGGAAATTCATCCTGTCGTCAAAGGGCCTGTCTTCAGACAGGTCCATAAGTAAAGCTCATTGGAGCTGTTTTTTAAAAAATCTTTATTCTGTCCAAGAACTAGCCCACTTATCCTTCTTAGACAATATAATAATTCCCCAGGTTCATGAGTCAGCAGATGGCTTATGGAAATATATTGATGTCCCATTTGGAAACTGACCTTTGTATTCTGTCCTTGTTCTCCTCCCTTCTCTCTTCTCAACCTTTTGTTTGAGATGGCAGGAACCGAGAAATGCAAGAGGATAGGCTACAATTTGCTGGTGATCTCCCCCACCTCCAAGAAGCCACAGACCATCCCTGCACACTTAGTTAGGACCCCTTGAATATGTTCTCTCCTGGTCTGACTCTTTCATGTGCAGATCTAAAAGGAAAAACTGACATCTCATTAGGGGAGGAATTCACCTCAAGTATGGACATCAGAGACAAGGCTTTGACAGGAACACGCCTCCTGTCTTCTTTTTCCCAGGATCTCAGCCTTTATTCCAAGCTCTTTGAACTCTCCTTGTTGCTGATGGTGGTAGTTAGTAAAAAAGTGAAAAAAGAGGAGACATAGTACACGCTATAAATGGACCCCTGGAACTTTTCATTCTGTGGAAGCAGCTGATATAGGGGAGTAAAAATGACTTCCCTGTGCTCTTCTGGGTTCTTTGCCTGGGCAACAAACTGAATTGACATAAGACTGATTAGCAGGAGAAAAAACATATTTAACTACATATAGATGCATGGAAGTCCCACAAAATAGGAGACTCCAAGAAGGGTCAGATAATTGAAATTTATAGCATCCTGAGCTACAGAAAGGAACAGGGCCCAGGGTCTCTGGGAGGAGGTGGGAGGGGGCAGGAATAAGTCATGGGGATGGTGAGGGGAGGAAACGCAAAGTGAGCAAAGGCTGCCTGCTCTGCAGATAGTAATAAAAATTATCTTGGAGCAGCCCTCTTCCTGTTATTGATTGTTTACAGGTGCAGATTTTCTTTATAGATATAAATTTCTTTTACAAAAGAACAGCTTTTCAGAGTTATTTCTGTGTTAGCAGTTTCTTAGATAACCAGTTCAAAATATGCCAAAGAAGTCTATTTTGGGATGGTATATTCTGATCTCTTACAGTCCATATTTTGGCATGGTATATCCTGAACCCCAGCACTGAACACTTGTAAGGAAGGAGGGTTAGATAAGTTATGCCTTGATTGTTAAGTAGCTTGAATTTGGAGTCCTCTTGATTTCTTGTCCTTCTGCTGTTTGATCTTTAACTCAGCTGGTCTTTAACCCAAGAATTGAGCACTGAAAGGATGAGGGGATAAAATCAAAACAAGTATTTCCATCAGAGAGTAGACACATCTGATTTTACTTTAAAAAAGAAAATTGAGCTCAATCTTATTTTTCACAGATGGTAAAAGTCCCCTTAGTTGTCTTCTACTTTCCAGTGACTACATTTTACTATTCTGATTTCTTGGGGTATCTGACTAGTTAAGCATTCCTGACCCCAGTTACTGAGGCTAATTGAGAGCTAATTGTATGTTTGCTCATTATGTTGCTTACTTCCTGGTCTGAAAACAGCAGTTGCTTACATTCTAGAATTGGGCCAGGAAGTAGCATCACAGGGTATGATCTGAGATGTTAGAATGGCTCCCTCCTCACTGTCTTTCCCACCACCCAATCACACCACCTGAAACCTAACTATTAGAGAATTATTATATGGGCTAAAACATAGCTTTGTTTTTCCCAGGGAGAGGCGATATCATGCTTTTTTCAAAAAAGTTTTTACTTTTTTGTTTTTTTTAAAGGATGTGCATTACAAGTGATATAGTATTTTTTCCCTAACAAAGTTTTATTAATTTATAATGCATTTTTAGTTTCATATTGGAAATATGATATGTTAAGCTATTATTAGTCATGTCTAAGTATGAATTATTTCAGAAATTTTGTTACTGAAAAGCTACCTGAGCAAAGGGCATTGTAGAATTTGGAATGCTAGAAGGGTAAAAAGGATGGAAATAGCATAATATAGAAAACACGAGGGCCCAGGGAACTGTGGGTAGGAGTCTTTTCCTCTATTCTCTTATGTTTAGTGTATGAGGGCCTGCAAATTAAACTAACAAAAAGCAGATTAACAGGAGAAAAGGTACATGACTTTTATTAATATTTACATGCATAGGAGTTCACAGAAAATAAGTAAAACTTAAAGAAGTAGTTAGACTTGGGGGGTATATATCCTTTTACAATAGGGTTTAGAGTTCAAGGAATGGTAAATTGTCAGGGAGTGACTAGGGAATATATGGAGGGTAATGGAAGATAAAGGCTATAAGGTCTGTTTATGCAAACTCATCATGCTGACTATCATTGATGATGAGACGTTAAGGTGGATGAGAGGAAGACAGATCTCTGTCTGTATCTCTTGACTCTCAGTTGCCTTCAACTGAAAAGAATTCTTATGTCAAAGTGGCATAATTTGAGTAGCATATTTGAATCCACAGTGACAAGTGGGGGGAGTGATACTCCAAGACCCAAGGCTAAATTTTAGTTCATAATATTTACCATATATATATATATATATATATATATATATATTTTTTTTTTTTTTTTTGAGACGGGGTCTTATTCTGTTGCCCAGGCTGGAGTGCAGTTGCATGATCACAGCTACCACAGCCTTGACCTGCTGGACTCAGGTGATTCTTCTGCCTCAGCCTTCCAAGTAGCTGGAACTACAGGTGTGTGCCACTACACCCAGCTAATTTTTTGATTTGTTGTAGAGACGTGGTCTTGACCCCCTGGGCTCAGGCAATCCTCTCTCCTCTGCCTCCTAAAGTGCTGGGATTACAGGTGTGAGCCACCGTGCTCGGCCTAATATATATATGTTTTTGAGTCACGGTCTCACTCTGTCACCCAGGCTGGAGTACAGTGGCATGATCGCAAAGATCACAGCTCAATGCAGCCGGAACCTCCGGGGCAGCAGGTGATCCTTCCACCTCAGCCTCCTGAGTAGTTAAGGACTACAGGTGTATGCCACCACAAAATAAATTTTGTTTATTTTTTTAGAAGTTGACCCAGTTATTTACCTAATATTAAAACTAATTCTTAAAATATGAATGTTGGGTGACCACTGTCTTAATGAATAGACATATGACTTCATCCAGTCAATGTGAGGACATAATTTGTACTCAGATTTTATGGAATTTTGATTTGCTTTGGTCCATGTAATCTATGTAAATAATGCCAACACCTAAGTGTAGGAGGGGTCCCACTGGGCTTAAACTGGAATCCAAACATGCCCAGGCATGTCTGGTAGGCTGAGCAATGCCCGAGGGAGTGAGCTGTTTGAACTGAAGGATTTGTGATGGATCAAGGGAGGGCATATTTGGCAGTTTGCAGGGGTTTAGCTGGGGATTGTGATGGGGCCCATATAAATAGATGTTGAAAGAGCTGTTCCCTGGAAGGATTCGAGAAATAGAGGTAGTGTTGCTCTGGGATACTGCTGAAAAAGTGTGATTTACTTAAATATATTTTATTTGGACAGTGTGATCCCTATGTCACTCTGTTTTCATATAGACCTTGGGCCAATGAGTTACCATTTGAAATACACCGTGGGTGGTTTTCATCTGAAAACTTTTGTTGTTATAAAAATGTTGTTCATTTTTAAGGTGTAATAGTGGTTTTTAGGTGTGGTTATGGTATCTTTTCGAGCTTCATGCTAATGCATCTGTGGATGAAATGATGTAATGTTTGGGTTTGCTTCAAAATAAGTCATTGTTTGAGCAAGGGAGAGGGTGAATGGCCGGGTAGAGATGAACAGGGTTCACTTGGCATGGATAATTTTTGGAGGTGGGTGATGGGCATTTATGACACGAGTCTCTACTTTTGAATATATTCAAGATTTCCATAATTAAACCTTTAATTTTTTTTAAGTTGTAAAACATTTTTTGTAGCATTGAAGGTCTCACTATGTTGCCCAGGCTGGTCTTGAAATCTTGACCTCAAGAGATCCTTCTGCCTCCGCCTTCCAAAGTGCTGAGATTGCAGACGTGAGCCACCACACCTGGCTTAAACCTTTAATTTATTTTATTTTTAAATTTTAGATTTGGGGGCACATGCGTAGGCTTGTTGCATGGTATACTGTGTGATGCTGAGGTTTGGGCTTCTTCTGAACCCATCACCCACATTGTGAATGCAGTACCCAATAGGTAGTTCTTCAACGCTTATGTTCCTTCCTCCCTCCTCCCTTTAGGGGTCTCCAGTGTCTTATATCTGTGTGTATTCGGTGCTTAGTTCCCACTTATAAGTGAGAATGTGTGCTATTTGGGTTTTTGTTTTTGTGGTTTTTGTTTTTCCAGTCAGGGTCTCATTTTCTTGTCTAGGCCAGAGTACAGTGGCATGATGATGGCTCATAGCACCCTCAAACTCCCAGGCTGAAGTGATCCTCCAGCCTCAGCCTCCAAAGTAGCTGGTACTACCGGTGTGCATCACCACACCTGGCTAATTTTTTGATTTTTTTTTTTGTAGAGACAAGGTCTCACTGTGTTGCTCAGGCTGGTCTTGAATTCCTGGACTCAAGCTATCCTTCTGCCTCCTCCTCCTAAAGTGCTAGGATTACAGGTGTGAGCCACCGCGCCCAGCAAGCTAACTTTTTAAAAACATTTTTTGTAGAGACAAGGTCTCCCTATGTTGTCCAGGCTGATTTTGAACTCCTGGGCTCAAGCAATCCTCCTGCCTCAGCATCCCAAAGTGCTGGGATTATAGGCATGAGCCATCGTGCCCATTTTAAGTGCTAAGGACTCAGAGATGATTAAGGCAGGTACAGTCTCTGTTCTCAGAAAGCTGACTGTGCTAAACAAACTAATAATGAGATAATATCAAACCTTATTGAATGCTGTGAGTAAAAGGAATGAAATAACACATCTGAGAGTAGCAGGTTGCTGTGGGGTCACTATCGAATAGGTGGAGGGAACGGCAGGTACAAAGTGAGGAGGCTTTGTTGCTTGAGGCTTTCCGACTTCAAGGTCACCTTACTTGTGAATGGCAACTTTGGGTTTTAATCCATTTTTGTGGAATAGCAGGTGGCAGGGGCATGGGAAGTTTCACTTATTCAAGGTGAAGCCATGAGGGTTATGGAGCTTGCTGAAACGGTATTTGCAGGGCTGGAATGACTCCAGGCCACCTGGGCTGTGAGGCCCCACCCCGCTCCAACTAGGGGCACCAAGGACTTCAGCGGAAGTATTTGTTTTAATTATTTCTGGAAACAGGATTGTCCTTTGATATTTTCTCATTCTGTTTGCCTGACAACCACACCAGAGTCAGACTTTTTAAAGGCCTCTCTTGCCTAATGAACTAGATGCTTTGGAAAAAAATCTGCCAAAGGATAGAAATATTTCTCTTTCAGCTTAACTGCTGACCCAGACTCATCAGAGAAATGGCCTTTCAAAGATGAAATCTATGAAATTCCATTTCTGGAGGCAAGTGCCTCGATTTGCATGGAGCATTGTTGTAAATGTCAACTGTCGGGCTCCCACTGTCAGCCTGAATGGCCATCAGTGTTTATCCTCCCAAGATAATTGCACCAACTTATTCAGCACATGGTCCCAGGCTGTGAGGCCACACTGTTTCTCCTTTATCACGATCATGTCCCTCTTATCTTTCCTCCTTCCTTTTTTTCTTGTGAGCCACTTCCAGAGTTTTCAAGGTTATGATGAAATACCGACTCCTTTGCTTGGGAGGACTGTTCATTTTTCTGGGCTGCCCTGCTGAGCTAGTATACCCGTGGCTGATTCCTGAGGAAGGACTGGGACACTGGGAGAATGTCATGCTGGGTGTCCCTGGCCACTGGAAGTTGATGTGAAGAGCCCAGGGCACAAAATTATTTCAAATAAAAAAGAAAATTCCAGAGTATATGTGCTTTTGTTTACCACTGAATCCCAAGGACCTAGGGCATAGTATGTGTTGAATAAATACTTACTGAATGGCAATCCCAGCAGGCAGTCTCTGCAGGCTTACCCATCCCCTGTGGCCTCCTGGGTCCCTTCCTCCTTGGACACTGCGGGAGTTTTTGCCAATTGGTTCTCTGGAGGAAGGAGTTGAAGGAAGAAAGGGGGGAAAGGCTGGACATATTGCCTGAGCTTGATTGGCTGCAGCGAGCATGACTCTTTTCCAGCTGCAGAACACTTTGTATGTGATGAATGATACAGAAACATGCCTGCAGCCGCCAACTGGCTCCTTACCAGTTCTTGGTAAATACCAGCCAGAGGCGGCTCTGGTCTTCTGCCAGGCTAGAGATAGCACGAGCAAATCTCACAGGTTCTTAGTCTCACATGGGGCTCATCATGACTCTCCAGCTGTTGTTTCGGCTCCAGATAAATTCTTTGTAATTTTCCTTCAGAGAGTCTGCGAAGGAAATGTCATTCTCCCTCAGCCTCTATGTGTTTGCTTTGGCAGAGAGTCACTCTGCGCTCCTCTCCTTTCCACTCTCATGTCTTTGATTCAAATGTTCTCTCCTGCTGGTTGTTTTTTGTCCCTGGAGGCACATAACACATGTTGGGTTTGGTAGAGACATTGGGAAGGCATGTTAGGTTGCTTGAGGGGCGCCTTGATGAACGTAGCTGTGTGTCTTAAAATCTGTTTTACCTGTCCTTCCATCAGCTGCAATGCATCGAGTCAGTCTAGGAAAGACAATTTATATAAATGGAAGATTTGGTGCAATAACTGGGGTGTTATGTTATTGTGTTGTGTGGCTTTTGAGATTCATGCATTTTCCCACCCTAATATTTCCGAATTGGATAGGTAAATTCTTTCTTACAATCAATGCATGCTATGCATTTGTCAGCAATGTTTTTTCTTTTTTGGCAGATAAAATAAGGGTATGTCTTATAGACGGACTCTTAGATTTGATGAACTACAATGGTTAATTTTTGTCAGAGATGTCTCAACTTATTTTTCCAGTTCAATTTTATTCTATTTAGTGTTAACCATTCAGCCTAATCTATCAACAAAATATTTCTATAATCAACCTATTTTAAGATATGCCCATGATAATAATATAATTTTAGGTATATAGATAGATTTATATAAAGAAAGAAAAGAACCAGGAATGAGACAGCCTGCGTTCTAGTCCTGCCTCTGCATTGACTAATTGTAATAACTTGGATAAGTAATTGTCCTCTGACTTCTCCTTTCTTGGCTGTAAAAGAACAGGCAAGAATGCAATGATTGCCAAGGCTATGATTTCATAGTGACCCCTCCTCCCGTGGGTTGTTACTCAGAGTTAAAGGCATAGGGTGGGGTGGGGGGTTGCAAGTCTAGTTAATATCTCCTTTGAGTGAGGTTATGTCATAGGTGACTTGTGAGAACCTGTCATGCTAGACTAAATTAGTTTTGACATAATGAGCCCATAACGTGAACAATCAAGAAGAGTTAATAGTTATTGAGTGCCAACAGAGTGCTGGGTGCTGCGCTCCCCATAGGGGTTGAATTGTGTACACTCCCAAAATGTTGAAGTCCTAATTCCCAGTGACTGTGACCTTACTTGAAAATACAGTCTTGCCTTAGTCTGTTTATGTTGCTATCAGAGAATGCCCGAGACCAGGTAATTTATAAAGAGAAGAGGCTAACTTAACCCAAGGTTCTGGGAAGTTCAAGGGGCAGGGCATGGGTATCTGCTCTGCTTCTGGTGAAGACTTTTGCTCTCACTCATGGTAGAAAGTGGAAGGGTGGGCATGTGCAAGAGATCACATGGTGAGAAAAGAAGAAAGAGAGAGAAACTAAGGAAGCCAGAGATTCTTTAACAGTTCACTCTCACGAGAACAAATTCATTCCTTAAGAGACCGATAACTCACTACCCCAAGATTGGCACCAAGCCCTTATTCATGAAAGATCCAACCTATGACCCAAACATCTCACACTAGGCCCTGTGTCCCCACACTACCACATTAGAAATCACATTTCTTTTTTCCTTTTTATTGAGTTGGAATCTCACTCTGTCACCCAGGCTGGAGTGTAGTGGCACACTCACGACCACCGCAGCCTCAACCAACTGGGCTCAGGTGATCCTTTCACCTCAGTCTTCCACCTAGCAGGAACTACAGGCATGTGCCACCATGCCCAGCTAATTTTTTAATTTATTGTAGAGATGAGGTCTTGTCAAGTTGCCCAGGCTGGTCTTAAACCCTTGGGCTTAGGCAATCCTCTTGCATCTGTCTCCCAAAGTGATGGGATTACAGGTGTGAGCCTCCTCGCCCAACTAGGAATCAAATTTCAACATGAGTTTTGGTGAGGGCAGACCATATCTAAACTAGAGCAGGTCTTTCTAAATGATCAGGTTAGGATGAAGTCATATTAGTGTTGACTCTAACTCAATATAATTGTGTCCTTATAAAAAGGGGAAAATTTGGACATAGAGCCAGACAAGCACACAGGGATAATGTCACGTGAAGATGAAGAGAGAACTGGAGTGATGCATCTACAAGCCAAGGAGCACCACAGATGATCAGCACACCAACAGAAGCTGAAAGAGAGGTGTGGAGGAGTCTTTCTTAAGTCCTCAGAGGGAAACCATCTCATTGTCACCTTAGACGTCTAGCCTCCAGAACTGTGAGACAATACATTTCTGTTGTTTCAGCCACCCAGTTAGTGGTACTTTATTATGGCGACCCTAGGAAAGGAAGACACTGCCATAGACACACTGACTCATCTGATCCTCACAATGACTCTATTCATTTTGTCCCCAACATGCTGGCACTAATGGAGTGTACAACTGGGAAAATGTTCTGCTCTCGAAGGGCTTCCATTCTAGTGAGGGAAGGCAGATAAAAAACAGACATGTAAATATGTCATATGTCAGATGATAAGTCACATAGTGGAGAAAAGTACAACTTGGTGAGGGAGGCAGCCAGTGGGTGTGGAGGTTGGCAGCGGGCTTGCTGTTGTGTATAGGGAGTCTGCGGTCTCTACTTTGTGGAGAAAGAGTATTACACCTTCCCCACAACCATGCTTCTGGTGTGTTTGCCAGATGAGTTTCTCTACAAGTCTGTTTTATGTGTGTGAAGCTTAGACACATGTAGGTATTGCCCAGGGTTCTAGTAGGACTAGACCCTATGTGGAACTGCAAGTGCTTACATTCTTCATCACGACCAGGGCTTTTTGCTCAACCTTATCTTTATTGATTTCAGTCTAATTTCATGTTCTGTTCATGTTCAGCCAGAGTCAAGTTCCAGAGTCTAATTTCATGTTCTAATTTCATGTTCAGCCAGAGTCTAGTTCCAGAGTTACTGTGATGAGGAAGGCAGAACATTTGCTTGATGATTCCCCCACAAGTATAGTTTCTAATGGCCTGGTGTCAACATGAGAAGTGAATGTCAAGTGGTCTTATTGCTCTTGGAATCATTGACGTCTCGACTAAAGATATTGAAGACATGCTTATTTAGCCTGTGGGTGATGCAACCTCAAACAGACTTCCCATTACTAAATAGAAAGTAAAATCCTAGACAAACAGGATAAAATACAATTATATAAGGGTGCGAGTAAGACTTAAGAAACCAAAATGATAAAAATCATTACAGTATTGACTAGCCACAATCCTTTTTGTGATATTTTAAAAACGTATTCTTGCTTTGTCATCCAGGCTGGAGTCCAGCAGCATGATCAGAGCTTGCAACTTCCTGGGCTCAAGCAATCCTTCCATTTTGGCCTCCCAAGTAGCTGGGCCTACAGATATGCACCACCATGGCTGGCTAGTTTCTTTCTTTATTATTATTTTTTTATTTTTGTAGAGATGGGGGTCTTGCTATGTTGCCCAGGGTGGTCTTGAACTCCTGACTGCAAGTGATCTTCCTCTTCGGCAGCCCAAAGTGCTGGAATCATAAGCATGAGCCATCATGCCTGTCCTACGATCATTATTTTCAAAGATCTGTGGGTCAGAGCTAATCATTGTGTGAATCAGCAACACCATGTCATTGTGGAGTATAAAACTAAAACCAGCCAGGACAGATGTCATTCTTCCTCTGTGCTTTGTGTACGTTAAATACTATTATGCGTTTTCTCTCTCTCTCTCTCTCTCGTACTCTCCAAAAAACTTTATTTCCCAATGAAAAATAAATACTATTATACTAAAAATAATATTTTCCCCTGAAATTAAAAAGAAAAAGATGCAAACATTAGTGTTATAGGTCAGCCAATAGAAGTGGAAAAGTTAAAATATAATACTCAGTGTTAATGAGAGTTTGAAGAAACCCCACAAAAACCAGAAGTATCTTTTGGAAGGCAGGCCCCTTGTAGTGCAGGCTTCCCCTGCTAGGTAAGTGTTCTAGGTACCCATCAGCATCAGTGTACCAGCTAGCATTGTTGAGTACGAGAGAGAGAGAGAGAGAGAGAGAGAGAGAGAGAGAGAGAGAGAGAGAGAGAGAAAACGCATTGCTGTGAGGGGCTGCATTTGGCTTAAGTGAACTTTTTTTAGAAAGATTCTTTCAATGCTTTTGCCCATTTCATGATGGATGATTTACACAAACAACCTGCTGATACTGCACTGAGTGTTTAGCAGTTTTTGACCCAAAAAATGGCATATTCCCATGCCCCACCCTCCCTATTCACCGGTTCGTGCCCCTAGTGACTTTTTTTGTTTGTTTGTTTCCCTGGATGAAAAGATTCCTCAAAGGGAAATGTTTCACCTATGTGGAAAGAGATGAATAAAAAAACAGCAGAAACACTAAAAGGCATCAAAACTGACAAGTTCAAAAACTGTTTTGAGCAGTGGAAAAAGTGTCTCAATAGGTGTATTGCATCAAGCAGACAGTACTTCAGAGGTGACTGAAATTTAAACACGTAAGAATTAATACACAATTTTATAAATAAATTCCGGTTTTCTTTTTGGTTCCCTTCATACTTCTGATGGGACTCTTAATGATACTACCTTTCTACAGGGCAGCTTGACATGTATTAAACACCTTCAACTGTGAATATTCTTGAAGCAATTCCAATTTCAGGTTGTGTTTTTTTTTTCCCTAAAGAAATCGCTGGAGTTGGACAAAAAGATTTAGCTATTAAGTGTTTCTTGCAGTGTAATTTATAATAGCAAGAGATTGGTTAATATGGTAGAATATTATATCGCTGTTAAAAATTATGATGCTGAATGAGAATTTTTACATGTTTTCAGTTCTATATCCTTTTGAAAGTATGATCAGAGCAATCTACTCTCTTCTTGGGAATAAAGCACATATGTATACACATAAAATTTTGTGTATGATATCAGAGAATTCATGAACTGTGTGAAGTCCATGCACAGACTCAAGTTGAAGACAACTACTCTATGGGAAAGAGTAATAATTATTGACATGCAGTAATAGTCACAAAGCACATATGTGCATTGGCATATGAGAATGGAAAGATATGCATGTAAATGGTTGATAGCTCTGGGAAGTGGAATTATGGGTTTTCAAGAACTTTTTTTTTTTTTTGAGTCAGGATCTCACTCTGTTGCCCAGGCTAGGCTGCTGTGGCACAATCATGGCTCACCACAGTCTTGACTGCCTGGGCTCAGACGATCCTCCTGCTTTAGCCTCCTGAGTAGCTGGGACTACAAGTGTGTGCCACCACACCCGGCTATTTAAAAAAATTTTTTTTGTAGAGACAAGGTCTTGCTATGTTGCATAGGCTGGTCTCAAATTCCTGGGCTCAAGTGATCCGCCTGCCTTGGTCTTCCAAAGTGCTGTGATTACAGGTGTGAACTACTGTGCCTAGCCTTAACAAACTTTCTTTGTTGGACTTTTCAGTATTTTTCAATTTTCCACCAAGAAATGTACTATTTCAATATTATTTTTGAAATACTATAATATGGAGCAACACATACACACACACACACACACACACACACACACACACACGACACACACACGAAGCTTGGAGAAATCCCCAAGAAATATATCAAGAGTGATGCATGATGAAATGTGCAAGGAAATAATCCTGCTTTGCCTGCAGTAATAGGCATTCCTATGGGGAGGGCACAAAACAGCTCTGTGCTCATGGAACATTCAGGGGAAATGGATTTAATTTAAACTGAATGTTAGGCTTGGGCAGAATTAGAATGTCTTTACTGTTAGTGGTGTAAAAGACTTCGATGGGGCTTCCAAGGACAAGATGGAAACTTTGTCCCTGGAAATGCAAAAGATGTAGCAAAAAATTACCAGTCTTGTTGGCTTAAGCATTCATCTCCCTGAAGACATGAAATGGTATCAGGTCATTTATCTTGAGCCTTTCCGCTCAGTTTGTTTATGGTTTTGAAGCAGGCACACTGGTACACCAGAGGAAAAGATACTGCTGGTACCCAACAAACTGCTCTTTTCTCATATACTTCGGTGACGTCCCCTCCTCACTCAGCATCAGGATGGGGACGGGGAGTGCTGTGTCTCTATTGAGGGTCTTCGATTAATAAATATGGGCAACCAGGGAAATTGGTGATCTCATTTCAACAAAGCTGGAATTCATTTCTGTCCCTTGGTTTGATCCACAACACTAAGTGAAGTATGCAGTAGGAAAAGTCTAGTTAAAAAAAAATTCTTCATGCACACAGTTGTTAACTTTAATGACTCCTCTGGAGGAAAGTATTGTATTTTTTTTTTTTTGGTGTAAATGGGGTCTCGCTATGTTGCCCAGGCTGGTGGCAAACTCCTGAACTCAAGCAAACCTCCCACCTTTGCCTCCCAAAGTGTTGGGATTGGCATGAACCACCATGCCTGGCAAAAGTATTCTATTTATTAGACAGATCAAATCCTCTGGAGACCTGAATCTGTAGGGGAATTTCTCTAATCTGCACTGTAGGTTTGGCAATATTTTGACCATCTTATTGTTTGTTTCTTATCATGCTTTTCATTCTTTTTTTTTTTGATGTACTACTGCTAAAAGTATGTATCTTAGGACAATTCAGTTTCTATGTCAGAATGCACGGACTGAATATCATTTTACTACACACACACACAAACACACACAGACACATACTCTACATAAATAGATATAGAAATGTCATGGTCAAGAGCATGGGGTCTGTGGACAGACTTTCTGGGTTAGGCTTCTGATTCTACCACAGCTTTGTGAACTCAGGTAATTTATTTGACCTTTATACACTTTCGTTTCCCTATCTGTAAATAGGCATCATGTTTACCATCCTCACAGGGTAGTAGTGATGATTAAATGCATGAGTACTAGTTCAGTGATTATAACCTTGCCTGAACTAGAGTGCATGTTTGCCAATAGTATCAACAATTGTGAGTGTCAGCAAATTTATGAGAGACTCTCTGATCTATTGTCCCTCCTAGCCCCAAGACACAGAACTCTTACATGTTCCTAAGGCCTCTGGAGCCAGGAGCTCCCTTGGAGATTGTACCTTCTCCAGGTACTAGGTCTCCAGGGCTGATACTTCCCCAGTTGCCTCTTCCAGTGCTGGGTCATGATGTGGACAGGATTACCCAAGGATTCCATGAAGTACGTAGAGCTCTCACAGCTCTGGGCTGTTGTAGGAGTGGGGTCCTCCTAGACATCTATTTCTAAATTAACCTACTTGCCATAGCTACCTGAAGAAGAGGTTCCCTCTTAGTCTCTTGTATTTGTACTAGTCTTCAAGGCTGAGTACCAAAGATGCTCCTGGGAGTACAGAGTATCGTTTCTAGTTCACAGCTTCACAGCCTAATGGATGATCTCTCTATATATTCTCTGCTTTGCAATAGGGAACCTGAATTCCTCTTGGGATTCTTGTTCTCTGGGAACCCAGACTTGCTGACTTTCCTAAGTGAGCCAGAGGAACAGATCATATTGACGTGTTGACAAGAACAGCTCACAGAATCACGGATAAGTGTATCTCCCTTTACAGAGAAGTATATCTTCTGGAGTTGTAACCCAAATATAAACTTAGCCGGGTGCGGTGGCTCACAACCAACACTTTGGGAGGCTGAGGCGAGAGGATTGCCTGAACCCAGGGGTTTGAGACCAGCTTGGGCAACATGGTGAGACCGCATCTCTACAATAAATTAAAAAATTAGCTGGGCATGATGATGTGTGCCTGTAGTCTCACTGGTTTGGGAGGCTGACATGGAAGGATCACCTGAGCCAGCAGGTTGAGGCTGTGGTAGCTGTGCCACTGCACTCCAGCCTGGATGACAGAGTGAGATTCTGACTCAAAAAAAAAAAAAAAAAAAAAAATATATATATATATATATATATATATAAACAAATAACAAATATAAACTTAAACTTGTTGGAACAATTTGTTTTTTCTCTGACAAAGATTCTGCCACATTCTCAAACAATGCATCAAATAAACATAGATTAACAGTATTCTCTAGTATAGAAGGCACTACAAGAAATCTTGTGAGGAAGTTATCAGAGAAGTAGAAATTATATTTGTCTCTGTAGAGTCTTTTTAATGGGGGAGTCAGGGAAAAATATAAGTGAGGGTGGTTTTTATTTTCAATGTAGATTATCCTGTTTTGAATGTTCAATTGTTGTGGGAAGTACAATAGTCTCTAACAAACTTCATAGAGGCAAATCTGAGATGTTTTTACTATTTTTGATTTCCCGAAGACTGCATATCCTAAATTTTCTGGCACTGGGCCTACCTTATGTTATTTTATCCTATTTAATAAAAACAAGTTTTAAAATCCATAAACAGTGCAACTTATTTAGTTATATACAACTTTTCATGCCAATAAAAAATAAAACAACACACCTTTGATGGACCTCAGGTTCTGATATTTGGTTCTGAAAATATGGTCTCTTGAATTCACAGCCCTTTGAGTTTCATGGGTTTTTGAGAAGTATTGCTAAGAGAATGAAGTCAGGGAGTCTGACAGTCTATGCTGAAGTGAAGACAATGCTTTACGATTCGTGTAGGACATCTTGGATTCAACAGTGCCTTTGGCACAGTTCATCACAGTGACTCTGAACCATGGATTGCTGGCCTGTCAGCCTTTCCATGTCAGAGAGGACCAAGGTCAAGTCTGAGTGGTCCTGCAATAGTTGACCCACAGCTGCTCCATCATCCTTCTCCGGTTAGCTGTCTCACCTGTGACACTTGGAAAACTGGGTAGCCCAGGAATGGTGACACCCAATAGAATGTCTGCTCTCACTAACAGAGAGATGCTAACAAACTTCTGCTTTATTTTTTGTTAAAGGAGATTGAAGAGGACATTTGTGTCCACAATGTGAATTTGGCCTGTAGTGCCTCAATTGTCTAAACTGAGAAGCAGAGAGTTCATTGTTCATCTTTGTGTCTTTGGGCTGACAATTCTTTAACTGGTTTTGTCTTTGTCTAGAAAAGTAAATGTGATACATGAAGCTCAAATAATTTCTTTTGCCGCGTATTTAATGGTGCAAATAATCACTTTGATGCTGTACAGAAAGGACACGAAATACTGACAGAAAACCTTCAGAGACAACCTGATCCCTGGAGTTAGAAGAGGAGAGGGGGATGGGACAGATAAAGTGTTTTAATCTCTCTAGATCGGAGTTGTAGTTTTGTAAATTTTCTTATGGTTCATAGGCTGTATCTTCTCTAAAACATTTTAGTAATCTTAGCATAAAATGTTCTCTAATATGCCTTAGAGTCGTCTTGAAATAATTTCCCTTAATTAGGTCTAATGGATTGTCTGATGAACTGTGTGACTCTCCATTTGGTCTGGCGGAGGTAATTAGCCATGAACAATGGTACTTGGCCATTTTTAATTATACTAGTGTGAGAATTATGCTTTTGTTTTTACAGCTGCCATTTGAAGAAACCAAAAGACTTGACTGAAGTAAATAGCGTAGCTTTTCTTTCTTTTTCTTTTTTTGAGTTGGAGTCTCACTCCGTTGCCCAGACTGGAGTGCAGTGGCCACTCCCGGCCACCGCAGCCTCGACCTGCTGGGCTCCGGCGATCCTCCCACCTCAGCCTTCCAAGTAGCTGGAACTACAGGCACGCGCTACCACGCCCTGCTGATTTTTTTGAGTTACTGTAGAGATGAGGTCTCGCCAAGTTGCCCAGGTGGGTCTCGGACCCGTGGGCTCGAGGCACTTCACTCACCTCGGCCTCCCAAAGCGCGGGATTATAGGCTGAGCCACCGAGCCCGGCCGCTTTTTTTTCTTTTAAAACACCCATTTCAAATCAGAACACTGACTTTTGAGGCTGCCACATCCCCCTCTCCCAAACCCCAGCAATCCTGACGAATCGCTCATAATGTCTGTTTTCTTCAGCTATAAAATGAATAATAATACTCGCGGGATCAAATGAAATAGTATCATGAGTGAATTACATAAATGATGCTATGTCATGTAGTTTTAAAAAAAATAATAATGAGACTTTTCAGAGGCTTGAATAAGCAATGTTTTTCAAACAGTGGGTTGAAACCCATTACTGTGTCCTGAAATCAATTTACTAGGTTGGAATGAACTGGTTAAAAAAAAAGTGAAATAGAAAAGGGGTCTCACTCTGTGGCACAACCATGGCTCACCGTAGCCTTGATCTCCTGGACTTAGGTGATCCTCCCACCTCAGCCTCCCGAGTAGCTGAGACTACAGGCATGCACCACCATGCCTGGCTAATTTTTTGTGGAGATGAAGTCTCACTACATTACCTAGGCTGGTCTCGAACACAGTGGCTCAAGCAATCCTCCTGTTTGTATGTACAGATGTTGTTTACTAAAGGTTGTGAAATGTATGTGTATATATAAGGTTGTGATGTTGATATCTTTTTAAAATTGTGGATCAAGGGCAATAGTGTTTGAGAGCCATTGGAGAAGGTGTGACTTATAAATGGAAACAACATCCATGGTTGAGCAATTTCATCTACTTGAAAAGTTTAATACTGTATAATTTTTCTAATTGCCTTTCTCTGGAATTTTATTGAAGACAGAATATCAATTTTTTTGAATACTTAGATCTGAAAAATCTTAATTTAATGCATTCAATAATACTTTTTCTTTTTTGAATTGGAGTCTCACTTGTCACCCAGGCTGGAGTGCAATGGCATAATCACCGCCATCCCAGCGTTGACCTGCTGGGCTCAGGCAATTCTTCCGCTTCAGCCTTCCAAGTAGCTTGAGCTACAGGCGGGCACTACCAGCCAGGCTAATTATTTTCGATTTATTGTAGAGATGAGGTCTCGCCAAGTTGCCCAGGCTGTTCTCGAACCTGTGGGCTCAGGCAATACCCTCACCTCGGCCTCCCAAAGTGCTGGAATTACAGACTTGAGCAACCGCACCGGCCCAATAATACTTTTGAAAGCAAAACATTTTTCCTCTATAGTAGACAATGTTGCCCACCTAACGGTCTCTATCTCCGTTGCAGAGATAGATACTGGCAGTTCTAAGCTAATCATAATAGTTTCGTTTCCTTGATGGTGATTTGTTTAGGAATGAACATGTGACATAATTCCAGCCAATGAGATGTGAGAAGAGCTCACTGGAGGTTACCCCTTGTTCTTCTTCCAAAAGATGTGTCATCCAGTAATGCTTGAGTCTGTGATAGACATCTTTGAACTCAGAGTAACCTGCTGAGGACATCCCAGTGGATGACAGAACTGAAAGAAGAAAATAACCTGGGTCTTTGGTAATGACTGTTGAGGCCCGAACTTTACCTACCTGAAGCTGTTGTACTTCACGCCTTCTTGCTACCTGATTATAACGCATGTTCTTTGGTTTAACCATACTAAGTCAGGATTTTCTGTTATTTGGAGCTACAAATGAATACCATCTGGATTATGTTCCTTAGGAGTGTAACCACTGCTACTGTTTTCTTGGACTATATTGAACTTTGCCACATGGCTGTTTCCAGCCTGAGAGCCAGTTGTGAGTCAGCGGATTCTGTTTCATCCTCTCCTAAATCATTATGCCTCATACACTTTGACATAAACTGTTTTAACAGCCAAGGATTATATCTAACCCAGGCCAGTCGTCTCTCTGCAGAGGTTGTTTGTATTTGTGTTTGAGAGAGAGATGCTTAATGCCACATGTTGGTATTTATATTTTGTACTTTTTCTTTTTTTTGAGTCGGGGTCTCACTCTGTGGCACAACCATGGCTCACTGCAGCCTTGATCTCCTGGGCTCTCAGGTGATCCTTTCACCTCAGCCTGGCGAGTAGCTGAGACTACAGGCATGCACCACCATTTGTAGAGATGAAGTCTCACTACTTTGCCTAGGCTGTTTCGGCCTTCCAAAGTGCTGGGATTACAGGTGTGAGCCACTGCACCCGGTCTGTATTTTGTACTTTTTGATATAATTTTGCATATATTTTTACTGAGCATTCATTAACTGAAAATTACTTATTGAACATCTACAAAAACTAGAGTGTTAGGCATTGGAAATGTAGTGGTGAGTATCATCAACATAGTTTGTCTTCCTAGGGAAACTAAGATCAAGTAATTCTTTTTTGTTTGTTTGTTTGTTTTTTTTTGGGGTTTTTTTTTGAGTTGGCGTCTCACTCCGTCGCCCAGACTGGAGTGCAGTGGCCGCTTCCAGCCACCGCAGCGAGTAGCCGGAACTACAGGCGTGCGCTACCACGCCCAGCTAGTTTTTTTTTTTTTTGGATTTATTGTAGAGATGAGGTTTCGCCTGCCCAGGCGGGTCTCGAACCCGCGGGCTCAGGCACTCTACTCACCTCAGCCTCCCAAGGCGTGGGATTACAGTCTGAGCCACCGAGCCCGGCTTGATCAAGTAATTCTTAACAACTTTGTAAAGTAGGAAAACTTATGAAATTTATGAATTTGTGCATTTACTTATTAATGCACCATGCTTTTGGGAAGATTCTGCAATATACGTGACACCGTGCTAGGGAATGTGATGATAACCAAGACAGTCATGACTTTTGCTTCCTTCATTAGGAGCTTGAAGTCTGGCTCTTTATGATAAATCTTACAAGGAAATACATATTATTAATTAATTCACTCAACCATTATTATTATTATTATTATTATTTTTGAGACAGGGTCTCACCCTCTCACCCAGGCTGGAGTGCAGTGGCTCACTGCAACCTCAACCTCCTGGGATCATGTGATCCTTCCACCTCAGCCTCCCAAGTAGCTGGGACTACAGGCATGTGCCACTACCCAGTTAATTTTTTGATTTTTTTTTTTTTAAGAGAGACAAGACCTCATTATGTTGCCTAGGCTGGTCTAGAACTCCTGGGCTCAAGCAATCCTCCCACCTCAGCCTCCCAAAGTGCTGGAATTACAGGTGTGAACCACCGCACCTGTGAAAGAAACATTTTATTAGGACTTATGGACAGAAACCATGTTTGTGTCTTTGGTGGCAGGGAGACAACATGGTTTATTACTGCACCATGACCATCCAAACCCAGGGCTTATATAACAGGGAAAGGGCATATGTACCTCAGAAAGGCTGTGTAGGATAATTATGTAAGGGCAGAATTTATGATAAGTATGATAACATCAAATCTTACAGAACACCTTCTGTGTGCTAAGTATAAATGGGAAAACTAACTCAGAGAGGTGAAATGACTTAACCAGTATAATACTAGTTAGTGAGAAAGCTCAATTTAGAACACAGAAATCTTTTGTGATCTAAGTGACCTACTCAGTAGATCTCATTGTCTTTTAAACAATGCAAAGACTAATTAGAATTCCTTCTTAGACCTACCTTGCCAAGTTTGTAAAAAAATGTCAGCCTCAACATTGTTTTCTCAAATGAAGCATAGAAAGTTAAGCTGGAAAATTCCTCTGAACTTTAAATGTAACATTTACTTTTATATCCCAGGGGCAGAACTAACTCAAATATTTTTAGCTTAAAAGACTGGGGCTCAATCAAAATGGAAAGTTTGCAAATGAATAAATAGGAGTGCGAGAGTTTTTAGAAAAAAGTAAAAATTCTAGGATTTATGGAGGAAAGTGTACAGGTTAGTGTTTTCATAACTATTCATCCAAAACAGATATTTCTCTATACTTTCAGTATACTGAAGATAAACGTCTATAGTACATGTGTCCAAAAAGTCCATGTATCTTTTGTGTCTGTGCATGGGAGTTCCTGTAGGTGATTGTCTTGTGTGTACCTTTTTCTGTTCAAACTTTTCTTTAGATTCCTTACTTTTTCCAAAGTCATTCTTGACCTTGATTTTCTATCCAACATTCTCTGATTCGTTGTCATTCAGAAAGACAAGAAAGGATGCCTTAAGGCCATCAAATACAGAATGTTTAAGGCTTAAAGGGCTATAATTTCTTAAATAGCACAAACCCTCAGAATTTGGAGATGGTGGGGAAATGTCACTTTCTGAAGTGGTAACTAACAAGCATAACACAATATGACATTAGTCACCCACTGGAAGTAATCCTAGGAAATAGCATAACTTAAGAGAAGAAGGACAATGATGAAGAGAACAGCAAGGAAAAAAAAAAGGTTGAATAAATAAAAGAACAAAAGAAACTGGAGGAAAGTGGTAGAGGTCGGCAGACAGCCCGGAATAAGTTCACATTTTAACCAGAAATGAGTTGGTTTCAGGAAGTAAAGGTGGTGATAGGCGCATAGGAGTTCTTGCCTTTTTGATCTGCACAAGAATTCCTGGTTGCCATGGGAATGCTGGAGAGCCCATGGGAAAGAGTTGGGAAGAAGGTATCTAATCAGGTGACTGATTTTCTTGGAGCCACCCCTTCTTGTTCAGAATAAATATTCTTGTGTAAATTTTGTCCCTCGAGTGGTATTGATTACATTGTACCTTGCAGTGTAGTTATATCTTCTAGACTGTGCTGTGAATGAATCGGTGTGCTGTTAGTTCTGCTCACATATTTACAGCTCCAAACATAATTTCTGGTATGTGGCAGGGAGTCAATGAATGTTCTTGAGTGTTCGATCAACTGAATGGAACATGAGTGTGAGTGTGAATATATCTCAAGGGTAGAGGTGAAAAGTTGAAATGCGTCATTCCATGTTTATTGCATTTAACTTCCTCAGTAGTTGTTGCTTCTGTTGTTGTGGTGGTTGTTGCCTTTCAATTTAGCAAATAGTCAAATAGCTCAACACTGGAAAGCGAATTTCCTCGTGGAGGCAGATAAAGATGAAAATAGCAAGATGGTGACCAAATGAACAGCAGAGGAAACATCATTAATGGAAACTCACTCTGGCCTAGGTGACTTTCTTGGACAGGAACATATGTGGGCAAACCAGCCAGCATGAAGTGTTTTTATTATTATTGCTTTTGGTTTGAATTTATTTATTGTTTTCTTTGTAAAGTAGTTATCACAAATATCCTGGTTGTGTCCCTGGTTGTACACATGCCACAGTATACACGTATATTTCAATTTATACCCACTTAGAAATATGTTCATTTTCATAGAAAGTGAAATCAATAGCAAGGTAACAAATAATTTTTTGTTTGAAAACAGTAGCACCAGTATATTGTTACATAACTGAGTTCTCAACCACTTGAATGTGAAAGCACAGCGCTTGGGCTTTGGAAACTTGTACCCAAGCTTCAATCCCAGCTCTGCCACTTGCTCTGTGACAGGTTACTTAACCTTCCTGTGCCTCAGTTTCCCAATATATACATTCAAAATGATAATAGCTCTACCTTATAGGATCATTGTGAAGATTTAAGAGTTAATATATGTTAAGTCATTAGAACAGTGCCTGAAACGTAACAATTAGTCATAAACATTACTAGTAATATCGATGTCAAAATTTAATTATTAGCAATATTAATATTATTAAAAAATGTAGAACCACTACATGTCATAATAGCAGATTTTGAATTAGAAAATAGGCAATGATAAAAGCTTTTATAAATTAACTAATACTTTTAAATATGCTTACATTTTATTAATCAATAGCATCTGTATTTAAAGTCTCTATATATTTGAGGCATAGCAATGCAGGGCACATATGAACATGTGTGAATGTATCTGTATACATTGTTATAGCATTATTCATTTCGTCTTCCATGAAACACAGTAAGTATTTGAATTTGTGGTCCTGAGACTTCCAGGATATGTACAGAACTCAGTTTGTAGACCACTGTCTTTATAAATCTTATGTTCACTTTGTATATAAGTCAAATAAATTAGTACTTATTTGAATTTGTACAGACTTCTTTTCCTGAAAGACATTCCATTGAATACCAAACTAAGAAAAAAAAAATCAGACTGCAGTTGGTCAGGATACACTTAAATAGAGTTAAAAATAACCAACAGGACAGGTAAGGTATCTTCCCTAGACTATTAGAGTGCATTCAGTGCATGACACCAGGTCTGATTAGAAATAAGTGAAAAAAGAAACAGGGGCAATTTTGTCGATGGTGGTAGGGCAGAGGGCAGAATGTTTTAAAGCCCACAGCAACCCTGTGAGGAAGATAGTATTAATGTACCCTTTTACAGATAAAAAGACTGAGGCCCAAAGAGATTCAGTCACTTGTGAAAAGTCTTATTATGGAACCGAGATTCAAATCTAAGACTCAGATGCCCAAGTGTTATGTGTCTATGATACAGTCCTTATAATAATGGCTTTCATTTTAAGATATCCTCAGGGTCGTGCAAGCTTTTGTTTTTCTTTTGTCATATTTTTTTGTTTTGCCATACCTCTGTAACACAGCACATCACTGTCATAGAGATACAGATCCCAGCAGAATACAGCTCATCAGTGTAATAGAAATAGAGACACCAGAAAAATAACCTGTTAAAGAAAAAATTACCTGACACTTTTTAAAGCATGGTAAGGGGAACTTTATTCATGATGAGTTGAGAGATCACTACAATGGGATTTTGCAGTTTGGGCGGGGAGGGCAGTGAGGGGAGAAGGAGAGACCAGGCTCAACTCTGAAGACAACATGGTCAAGCATGAACTTATAGCCAAGAAGTGTGTGTGTGTGTGTGTGTGTGTGTGTGTGTGTGTGTGTGTGACGGGGGGCGGGCGGGGGGGTGGGTCAGTGTATAAAAAATAACAGAGAAGAAACAGAAGGGTTAAAGGGTATTATCACTAAAAAGACAA
>CAUYQG010190842.1:0-11768 GCA_963574415.1 Tarsius wallacei | reverse complement strand
ATCTCACTGCTCCAGATTGTCGCCCTTTATGGTCCTTTGTTTCAGCTGCTCTGCCCCAGCTGGGGAGCCAGCAGAGCGAAGGTAGCCTCGCATAACCAATGAAAAACTGGAGATAGGATCCTGCCTCAGGCCCACGGCCTGACTGGATGTCATAGTGGCAGTGGAATCACCCGCACTCTCAGCAGATCTTACTTGGAGAAGTTTCAGAGTCTGAAGTCGTGGATCACCTCAGGCACAGGAGGGGCGATCTATAATGGCGCTACTGAGACTGCGGCTGCAGCGGCAGTGATAGCTGCTCTGTCCGCAGCTTCAGGCTGTCCAGACCGGCGTGATGTCTCAGCCGCTGTGACAGCCGAGTTCCGCGTGAACAGCGGGCTGCCAATGATGGGATCCGCAGCCCCCGGAGAGATAGCTAGAGGCCCTCCGTGTTCTCCCCTGCAGAGTGTCTCACAGACCAGGCTGTCCTGCCGCCATCTTCTCCCCTCCGTCTCATTTCAATATTTTATCCATAGTTTATAGTTGGTAATTGTAGGAGAGTTCATCTGACAGGTGCTATTCCTTCATAACTGAAAGTCAAGTTTCCCTAAATCCATTTAATTTTGTTATCTTGCTGCCCAAATTGTTGTTTGTCCAACATGATCAGCAGCATTCCCCCTTAAGAACATGCTAGGAGCTTTTTTTTTTTTTTTGTAAAAGCAGACTCTTAGTCTGCAGTCAAGTCTGACCAAAACAACCTCCATCTTAAGCAGCCTGCATCTTAACCAAATCTCCAGATGACGCTTGGTATATTAAAGTTTAGCTGCCATGATTTACCAAAATATTCTGTCTCCATGCCACTCACATACTCTTTATATAACAGTCATCATTATTCTCCATGTCCTTTAAAATATAAAATGAAGATTTGTGTATCTGTATGTGACAGGAGAGGTGAAAAAAATTTATAACGTTGGAAAAAATATTTGGTCATTACAGATTATATAGTGTCTATTGTCATGGAAGGATTTACAGTAACTACATGAGTTCTTCAACCTTATTGCATTTTTATTATTTAAATATTATCCCCATTATGTATTATTTTAAATGTATTAAGATTATTACATGCACTATTAGAAGAGCAAAATTAACTATTACTATTTTAATTTTACTGTTGTTATTATTAATAGTATTATACTATTACTCCTAAAATTTTTAACTAAAAACAACCTTTGAATGACTTTATTGGCTTTACTATACAGTTTATAAAGTAATACAGAACTATCATACTCAGTGATCTATCACAGAAACAAAGAACAGAATACCATATGTTCTCACTCATAATAATATTATGAGAAAGGGATTGGCAGTAGCAGAAAATTGCTGGGGGAGGGGAGATGGGATTGGCAGTTGAGGGAAACTGCCAGGGGAGGGAGGGACACACCTCATCAACAAGCGTAGTAGCATGATGAACATTTGTATACCTAACCTGAATTGTACCCCACATCTTTAAAATAAAATTGAAGAATTTAGAAAAAAGGACACAGAAATACTACCAAAAAATGTAACTGTGATTTTATTTATATTCCCATTTAAAATTTACATATACACATACATGTGTGTATATATAGTTATATATTAATATATTTCACTTGAAACAATATATTAAATGGTATAATATCAAGTTATACCAAATCTCTCCCTAAGTTTACCAGTGTAGTTTTTCTTTATTATATTTTTAAAATTATAAATAGATATTTATTCTGCTTACATTTGCTGTTGAATCAAAACATCAGTGTGTGTTTTTCCCTCCATCATTTTCCAGATTGCAAATCTAATGAAAATCATTACTGCTTTGCTGATTTCAAAACTCTATCATTCTGAGTTAACTTAGCTAAATATGTCTATGGCAGTCTCATTAACTAAGTATGTGGCAAAACCTCAGGGTCTTTAGAAATTAAGATAGATGTAATGCATGAAGGGAAATCAGTGGTTGATTATTCACTTTGGAAAGTTCATTTGTAGATTTATTACAGGCAATGAAAGAACTAAAACTAGAATAATGGTGTTTTTAGGAATGAGTATTCTTTCTTAAATAATATCCCTTCTCTTCTCAATGAAACATTCTAAATTACTAATTTCCCTTTATACATAATATATAATATAATTTATATACTATCTCCTTTATGCCTTCACAAAACACATTTGATTATTTGATTTGAAATTTCATGTATTTTTATATATCTGTATCCATATCTGTAATTCTATCTATCTATCTATCATCTATCTATCCTATCCTATCATCATCTATCTACCTAATATTTTTCCCCATTTCTTCCAGCAATAATCCTTAGTGTGGTAGGAATTCCTGAACAAGAGCCTGAAGTGTTCACCCTTTGCCAACTGGGATCTATTTTCATGAGCTAGGCCACCAGAGGGAGCTCCTTGAGTGAGTTTCTGGGACTTTCCAGTGAAGACCAGGCAAGAAATACAGAGGGTAGTGGAATAGCTAGACTGACATGGTCTGCCACCAGGGGCCACAGGGGCCATAGAAGGCACCTTCTTCCTGAGAATCTTGCTGGGTAGAGGAGGAACTTCCCCAGTAAAAATAAGGAAACTGTTAACATTTAAAAGGAGGTGGACATGGGGGCAATGCCTGATGGTTGGATGGGGAAGTAGCTTTTGAGTACAGCCTAGTGGGCATTCTGATGACTCCAGGCCTGGATGTTAGGATCTACAGCTGTACCACTGACAAGAGGGATGTTTCATGGGGGCAAGGGGTCAGTACCAGGTGGTGGTTTACTGAGGAAGGAACAGGTGAGCAGGGAATAAAGGGTGCTTTTATTGACACCAGAACAGAGTTAGCTGGAGCAGAGAGTAGGAGCAGCTAAGTGACTAGGTTTTGAGTTGTCAGGATGATGGAGGAAGCAGCAAATGCCACAGACAGAAGAAAGGAAAAAGCATATAAGAACTCTTCCATAGACCTCTCTGAGCCAGAAAGGAAGGGTTTGAAAATCAGGATTCCTGGGGATTTTGCTTGCAATGAGTGGGTCAGATTATTGTTCTGAGACCGTATTTGAGTCCTATTGTGTAGAACAACTTGGGAAAGGGAGTCTTCACTGTTTCGTTTGTACACACACATCCAACAGCAAACTTTTGAATATGATAACTTTCTATCTCCATTATGGACAAATCATGCCCCCCCATATATGCTATATTTTCCTTTGATAAAACAAGAATGAGAAAAAAGACAAGTGCAGATTGCAGGGTCTAGCATTTTCTTCTCCCAGGTTTCTGGGAGAGAATTCAACTAGAGTGACACAAGCCTACAATCTCTCACAAAGATGTTTCTAGAGGACCATTCCATCAGGCTAATCACAGTCTTCTGCATGACAGTGACTGGCTGTCCCTGAAGGCTCTGGTTGGCACAGCAGATGCTACAAAGGTGTCACCAAGTTAAACCCATTGTGCCTCCATGAATGACTCCCTGAATGCTGAGGTGGTAGCCACTGGGACAAGCTGGATTAAAGGAGGTCTGTGTGTGAGGGGCTTTTTCAGACCTGTGGACTGAAGGGAAGGCTGCATGTAATTAAACAAAACTATTTTAACTTCATGTTTGCATTTTGACACCCATGTTGGGGGCATTAGGACAGCTGAAGGAGGCATATTAATAACCCCTCTCCAGTATACTTTCTAAACTGAAAAGGTAGCGAATTCAGGGACTTATAGTTTTAGATGGGTTAAACCTTTACACATGTTTTGATTTTATTTTTGTTAGTCTAACCAGATGTTTCTGAATTTATACTAAAAAATGTTCAGGATAAAAAAATGAAAAGAAGGAAGGACAGTGAGAAAGGAGAGAGAGAAAGACAAAGAAATAAACAACAAACTCAGGCAAAGAGAAAGAGGGAGAGTGCACAAAGGAAAATGCGTGGGAATACTTTCAAAGATCCAAATGTTTTACTTCTTTTAGTTTATAATGACAATCATTTATTTCAGTAACTATGAATGAATTTTCATATCTTTTTCCCACAGAATACAATTACTAAGAGTTCTCATACATATGTTTTGAACTACTTAATTATACATATAGTTACTAAATATACAAATACTACTAATTTCATTTCATACCTTCAGGGAAAAAAAACACAAATTGTGCACATTTTATCTATTCGCATGTCATTCAGCACCTAGTTTTCTTGATAAGGAAAGAAACTCAAAGGGGTTTAAGTTATTTTTATGAATGGAGTTAAATGATACATAAGTTGTTAAATGACATGTCCCTTCACCACAGACCTTCATATCTGTAGTGGAGGTCTTCTCCCAATTCTTTAATTTCAAGTTAAGACAGAAAAGCTGTAGTCGAGGGTCACACAGGCATATTTTTGGGGACAGGCCTTGCTGAAGGAGTTACATCTCTTCACCCTGATGTAAGCCTTGACCCCTGAGCCTGGGAGAAAGGAGGGCAGAGGGCAGAGCAGATCTTCTGCACTGGCATGAGGTCTGCATGGCCCCTGCCTTCCCTTTGGTGGTGTGGAGGATTCAATCAAGACCAGGAGAGACCTGGGACCCTCCATCACTCCAGGACTGTGGGAGCTGGCAGTGTCCTAGATATGCTTATCCTATGGTGTCTTGGGTGTCCCAGAGTGGAAGCAGCTGAGGCCAGGTGCAGAGGGTATCTGGGGACAGTTCTATGTCTTCCTCCCCGTGGAGAATCTTATGAGAAGCTGTGTTTGTTTGTTCATTTAATCATCTGTTCATTCATTCCACAGATATGTACAGAGAATAAATGCCTGAGTAGGACTGAGATTTAGAAGTGAACTGTAATCTTCCCCAATATGCAGAGAAGGGCCCTGCCAGCTAGGAAGTCTTGGCAAAGGACTGTCACTTCTGATGGCAAGATGGAACAGTGAGTGGCCAGATGGAGAAAAAGCCACCATGGATGGCAGCAGAGAGGGCACTGTTAGGACCAGGATGATTTTATGTATCGCACCAGATGCTAGGTAGAAGGGGGAGATGGTGTTTCCTGCCCCACTAATTCACAAAGCCTTCCATGTATCCTAAAATTTAGACTCCACCTCACAATGAAACATTGGCAGGGGAAATTAGTGAATTTGAGGAGAAATTAGTGAATTTATAAAATAACTTAGAAACCACAGAGTAACTCATTTTTTAAAAATGACTCAGCTACTTTGTGTGTCTCTGTGGGTGGTGTTTATTAGGTGAAATATAAAATTTTTTTTTAAGTTGGAGTCTCATTCTGTCACCCAGACTGGAGTGCAGTGGCACACTCACAGCCACCCTAGCATCGACTGACTGGACTCCCACAATCCTTCCACCTCAGCCTTCCAAGTAGCCAGAACTACAGGCATGTGCTACCATGTCCAGCTAGTTTTTTAAATTTAATGTAGAGATGAGGTCTCACCAAGTTGCCCAGGCTGGTCTCGAACCCATGGGCTCAGGCAATCCACTCCTCAGCCTCCCAAAGTGCTGGGATTATAGGCTGAGCCACTGAGCCTGGCTGTAAATTTTTTAAACCTGTGTTTATGGTCTGTGAAAATATGCCTGCTGCAGAGCAATGGCAAAACAAAAATAACGTTAAAATAATATTAAATGTAAAAAATAATATTTAAAAAACAAAAATCATATTAGTTAAAATAATAAATTTAGTATCTATTATGAACATGTGTAGATCATCTATATCTATATCTATTTCTATATATGCATATATAAATAATTTGCAGGTGTAGTATATATATATATTTTTTTTTCAGAGGAAAAAGTTTCTAGAGGAAAAACTCCTAGTCAGCTGCAGAGATTTCCAAACTTGAGATTTCTCTGTTAGAGGGAAAAACCAAATCTTGTTTGATTAACTGATAATAGTAACAACACCAACTCTTTGCACCCATGTACACCTTGAGTGTGTCATTTTACAGAAGGTATACCCACACAACAAAAGAATGTGCCTCCTGTCCACATATGCTGTGGAATCTTGTAGGATGTCTGTTGCACTCCCAAGGAATAGGCAGGAGAAATTTGGTTCACAAATAGAATTTACAGTATAAAACACCAACCTTAAAATATGCTAATGATATTAAAGTTTATGTATTTTGAGTATTTGAATAATGTCAGAATGTTTGAGCCTGTGAATAACTAACTCTCCAGAAACAAACTAGGCAGCAGAGATAAAAGTATAATTTCCAAATGGATTACCGTTTATATTAAAAGTTAATGCACAATACCAAAGTCACTTCATTGGAATGAATCTCTTCTCATAAATGCACTTGACAATCAAGTCAATTCCAGCTGAGCCACAGTTATTGTTCCAGGGCTTGGTTTTGTGATAGAGGACAATTACATTTTTATTTAGGCAGTTACATAAATTCTGAAAGAACAGAGGATATGCCAACAGAGAGAAATAAGACTCGTATATGAAAACAATTGCTTTTATTTCCAAGTAACTGTGGAAGTAAGTATACTTCAACCAGAAGCTAATTTAAGAGACATGTTTCTTCAATATGTTAATTTATTCATTATTTTATTTTTATTTTTAATTTGGAGTCTCACTTTGTCATCCAGGCTGGAGTACAGTGGCACAATCACGGCTACCACAGCCTCAACCTGCTGGACTCAGGCGATCCTTCTGCCTCAATCTTCCAAGTAGCTAGCTGGGGCTACAGGTGTGCATCACCACTCCTGGCTAATTTTTAAATTTATTGTAGAGATGAAGATTCTTCATATTACTCAAGCTGGTCTTGAACTCCTGGGCTCAGGCAGTCCTCTCGCCTCAGCTTTCCAAAGTGCTGGGATTACAGGCATGAACCACCTTGCCTGGCCAATTTTCATGTTTTTAATTTTTATCTCTTGGGAACATAAATCAGTGACCATCTCCTGGGAATGTATGGGAGGTTATTGTTAAAAGTCATGGGGGAAATCCCCTATCAATTCAAGTTTCCAAAAGTACCACACAATGCCTTTCAATCCATTTTCTTTTTGGTGATATGCAATATAAACTATAAGACAAATGTACAAATATTTGCATTCCTGAATAAATTATTAACTAAAATATTCCAATTCACAAGCTTTGAAGTAAAAACTAACTCAAATATTTTGCAAATTACAATAAAAAGTAAATCTTTTCAGCAGTTCACCACTTAAAAATCTTTTCTTAAAGAAGACTTAGAAACAAAGGTCTTAGGCCCTTGTTCAGAGGCATCAAGGCAGTCAAAGAACTTTTGCCTTTGGTGGGGCATCTGCTCCTTCCTCTGCCAAATTTGATCTCTCAATCCACAGTAATGTATTGAATGGATAAAACAGCTTCTAGAATATTTGCTTTCTTTTTCTGTACTGTAAATGAATCATCTGATACATCATCTGATACATCTTTAACAATATGAAGTCTAGCCATTTTTAAGGGTAAGAAAAAGAGGGAAAGAGAAAAGCCCTCCAAACTCATTTTAGTACAATGTGTGATCATAGCACACCTGTGGAGGAAAGCTGGAAGCCAAAACTGGCATTATTATTAGGGTTTTACTAGGGTGGGACATTTGTCAAATGTGTTAAATGTACTGTACAATTGTAAAATATCCATTGTCTCCCATATTGAAATGTGGCTTTAATAAAAACAGTAGACAGGCATCTGGACTACTCAAGTCTCCATTCCCAGCACATAAGTTGTTAATTAGAAAAAAGAGCCTCTTTTGAGAATATGATATACACATAGGTACTACTTATGAGCAGACCTTCCTCAGGACTTCCACTTGCCAAGTCAAAAAGTGGATTTCAACTTGAGCGATTGTCCCTGACCTGGTTACTCCATGCCTGGCAAAACCTGCTTACCCTTCCATGGCTTCACTGGACAGGAAGTTTATCCTTGATATTTTTGTGAGTACTTTTGTTTCACCATTAATAGACACTCAATAAATTTCTTAAATGAGAAAGTGCTTGCAGTATACACTTCGAATCACTCTTTACTGTGAAAATGGCTTACCAAAATAGATAACAGTATGCTCAAGAAGGAAAAGGATGTTGGCCCAAACCAAGCCCTGAAATAACTTAATGTACAAAAATGCATCAGAGAAAATCAGTGCTCAAGGTAAACTACAGACTGAACATTCATCGGCCTTACAGATGCTGTTGGTGAGTAAGTGCACTAACGGATAAACAATTAAGGACACTAAGTGCCCCTTCACCACACTCAGCATGGCTTATTCAGTTTGATGCCTTGCATTTTCGGATTACTGGACACTGAGTAGGTTTCTCCTAAAAGATAAAGGGACAAAATAGAAAGGATATCTTTTTCCAGGAAAGGATAAAAATAATTGTACAAAAGACAATTAACAATCAGTTTTCTGACTTTACTGAAATATTTGGATTCAGCTTCACTAAAGATATGTCAAATATTAGGTAAGATTCGTTGGCAGTTAGAACTGGTGAAGACTTTCTCTCATAGGTGATACTGCCTTTTCTTAAGCATATTTAAATATTAGATTGATGATAACCTTGGGAATTAAGTATTTAAACAAATACATCCCAGAGTTGGTGGTTCCTCAATTCCAGTTGTCTAAAATAGTCTCAACTGCTTCTGGTTCACTGATGAATAATTAACATTGAATGGACTATTTCAATGAAGTGACGGAAATGTAATTTACTGATTACATGAGGTTGTACAGGGTTATCTGTAACTGATTAAGCTCCTAATTCTACTAATTGAAAAGTCACCAGGAAATGAAAAAGACAATGCCCAGTCTATTTATTCTTAAGAGGTTAGTTGCTTAAATCGTGTGGTTACCATACTTTACTTTCTAAGATATTATTTTCTACTCTGCTTCTCTCCTAGTTAAGAGTATGTTAACTCTTCTTAAATTTTTTAAAAATTGTGATCCATAGGTATATATGCAGGTTGAGTATACAGTATGATGGTAATATTTGGTCTTCTATTGAGCCTGTCACCCAAATAGCATGGTATCTAACGGGTAGTTTTCTAGTCCTTATCCCTCTCCCTCCCTCCCCTCTTTAAGAGTCCCCAGTGTCTGTTTTTCTCATCTTGAGGCCTGTGTGTACCCAGTGTTTGGCTCCTGCTTTTAAGTTAGAACACGCAGTGTTTGGTTTTCTGTTTCTGTTTTAATACACTTAGAATAATGGCCTCCAGAGCTGTATCTATGTTGCTGAAAAGTTATCGCTGCAATTTTTAAATGTATACATAAAATATTTGTACATGTTCAGGGGATATATGTGATATTTTGAAACATGCACACAATATGTAATAGTCAAGTCAGGGTATTTAGAGTATCCATCACCTTGAGCATTCATCATTTATTTGTGCTGGAAACATTTCAAGTCCTCTCTTCTAGCTGTTTTGAGATACACAATACATTGTTGTTAACTGTAATCACCCTGCTCTGCTATGGGACATCAGATCAGATTCCTTCTATCTGACTACATATTAGTATTCATTTATCAGCCTTTCTTCATTCTCCCAACCTACCCACCCTTCTCAGTCTCTGGTGACCACCATTCTACTCTCCACTTCCATGACATCATGAGAGAATGGTAATGCTTTAATGTTGGGAATTAGAACTCAAGATGGGGTATCTGTATTTTCTTTGTATTCTTTGGAGTTTTTTTTAAAAATAGAAATACCTGTGGTTTCTCTTAAATATAGACAAATATTTTTAAATTTTCTTCAATATAATTTAATTATGTATTAAAGATTTCATGTTCTCTGCATGTGGACAGCCCCATGCACTGTGTCTTAGGAAAGAAGATGTTTTGACAACCTGGGTTTATTACTCACCTCTTAAGAAATTAATCCCATCACATATCTCACAGTAGTTCACTAGCTGTTCAGTCATTTATAGATTTTTAAAAATATATTTATGTGATGATCAACACTTCACTCACTGGCCGATCTTTCCAAATGTGTGTTATCAGGTAATACTGGTGTGTTGAATCATTTAAGACAATATGAAATGCTGAAGAATAAACAATTAGTGACCCCTTGGCTGGAGGTTGCTCTTCCTGTTGCTCTTGTACTGGTTCCCATAATGAACATACTGTAGTGCACTTTGATGTAAAAGACGAAGAAGAATATTGAACTGGGGAAGGGGGTCCTTGGATCACAACTTCATAACCAGGGAACATCTCCTCCCCTCTCTCAACTTCTCTGTGTCCACTTGCAAAACAGACATGCTAATCCATTCTTCCTAGAGCTATGATGAATAATAAGTTGGATGTTTTGGGTGTCATAAACATTAAATTGAATGGTTTTGGTGATAACCCTTCAGGATGACTTCTCGGATCTGCTTCCCTGACCAGCACAGCTGCCTCTGTTCTATCTTGTTTTACATGGAACATGTTTTTGTGGAAGTATCCATTGTGATTGCTCGCCTTCTCGTCTACCCCTCTGCCCCTCTCTCTATACTGTGATTCCTGAAAATCCGAATCTTTTCATCTCTGTATTTCCAGAACATTAATAGTGGCTGGCACAAAATGGATACTTAAATTTTGCTGACAAAAAAAAGATTAATGCCAAAAAAGTTTGATAATCTTAGTATTTTCTTAAGATGAGCAGAGCAGTTTCTCCATTGTATTATTTCTGAAAGAAATTAGCTTTCCTTTACATCTGCAGCAAAAGTGAAGGCATATATGCATATTTTCTAGGACCTGTATTGCAGCCTACTGCTACGATTTAAAGACACGAATGTCTGTGATATAAGGGACAGCATTAGAGCAAGGAATTAGTAATATGGGTTTCTATAATATAGACTTAGAAGGTTAGGATGAGTGTGTGGGGGCATTAGATTATGAATTTTTAAACCAGAAGTAATGGTAGAAAAATCCACCTAAAATGCATCAAAGTTTATTAAGACAAATAAACAGAAACAACTCATGGGCCTGTGTTATAATGAACCCAGAGTGGCGGGTCCCCAGGCAGTCCTGACCCCTGCTGCAAGCCCACCCTCAGGTCATTACTCACCACACAGAAAAAATTAACACATGCCTGTGTTTAATATCTTTATTTTCTCTCGGGCCTCCAGGAGTGAGCATTTTCTCTCATCCTTCCAAGCCTCTCCCAGCCTCCTATAGACAAGATGCATCCAATTCTGAGTCTAAACTCACATCGGTCACCCAGCATTCTAAAGCCCAGTGCTAGCAGGCACCACCCATTTAGACAGCAGTTCAGAGAATGATGCTATGACAGTGTCATGGCAGAGTTAGAAAAATAATTTACACTGTGATTGAGAACACTTACACACTGAGTAAGATAACTGGAATAAAGATGTTTTGCAAATGATTTTTACAGTGGAGCCATTTTTCTCTCTCTCCTGTCCTTACCCCTCCCCTCCTTTGTCTTGTGCTAATGCATTTAATTTAAAAAATACTAATTCTGACCCACAATTTTTCTCCATTAGTTTTTGAAAAACATTATTTTACTATTGTTTGGACGAAGCTCTTGAAGTCTCAGTCCACATCCCAAGTATCTTTTTTTTTTTTTTTGAGTTGGAATCTCACTCCGTCGCCCAGACTGAAGTGCAGTGGCCGCTCCCAGCCACCGCAGCCTCGACCCGCTGGGCTCCGGCGATCCTTCCGCCTCAGCCTTCTGAGTAGCTGGAACTACAGGCGTGTGCTACCATGCCCAGCTAATTTTTTAATTTATTGTAGAGATGAGGTCTCGCCAAGTTGCCCAGGTGGGTCTCGAACCCGCGGGCTCAGGCAATCCACTCACCTCAGCCTCCCAAGGCGTGGGATTATAGGCTGAGCCACTGAGCCCGGCTCCAAGGATCTTATCAGGG
>CAUYQG010190832.1:0-20783 GCA_963574415.1 Tarsius wallacei | reverse complement strand
CAGCTGCATCCATGTTGCTGCAAAGGACATAATTTCATCCTTTTTTTTTTTGAGTTGGAGTCTCACTCTGTCACCCAGACTGGAGTGCAGTGGCCGCTCCCGGCCACCGCAGCCTCAACCTGCTGGGCTCCGGTGATCCTTTCGCCTCAGCCTTCCAAGTAGCTGGAATTACAGGTGTGTGTTGCCACGCCCAGCTAATTTTTGATTTATTGTAGAGATGAGGTCTCACCAAGTTGCCCAGGCGGGTCTCGAACCCATGGGCTCAGGCAATCTACTCACCTCAGCCTCCCAAAGCGCTGGGATTACAGGCTGAGCCACCGAGCTCGGTGACAGCAAATACTTTTTAGAAAATGTACTCAATAATGAGCAAAAATATGATTCCTTATCACATTGACTTTTCCGTTCTTACTGAATTTGCATTTAACCTAAATCTAGAGGATGTTTTCTTACCAATTCCTGTTAATTCTTGTTGTACATTATTGACTCAGTCTACAAATACGTATCGGGTATCTACTCTGTGCCAGGCTCTGAGCTGAGCTTAGGGCTGTAGAGGTGAGGAAATGGAGGTAATGTCTGGAACTCATACGTCTTTCAGCTGGGCTGTTTAGTTAGGGGGTCATCTAAGCACACAGATATGTGTCAGGTTGCCAATGTGATACGTGCCAGAAAGTAGCATGGGGCGATGACATTATAGTCAGGAGTGTCATCCTGGCCAGGGAAGTTAGAGAAGACATTCTTGAGGAGGTATGAGTTGAGATCTGAAAACAGAGTAGGAGATAATCCAACAAAAGGAGGTGAGGGCTTTTAGAAGGGAGATCAACCTGGGGGAAGGTACTGGGGCAAAAGAGAGCAGCTGGCTTGAAATCTAAACACGAGGCTTCCAGATAACCCTTTCCAATACTTACTCAGCGAACACATCCGATCTCAGAAATCCCACCATGGTACTGAAAACGTGCCTTTGACATTTTGGGCCTCCTTGCAGAGGGGCAGATTTAATTTCAATGTGGAAAAAGAACTTTGCGTTTTCTTCAAATGGTATTATTGCCCCTACCTCAGGTTTTGTGGGGCCAGGAGCTTATACAATTTGCTGGCCCTTTTTGAAAAAAATAAGTACATAATAGGCACAGAATGAAGCACAGAGCTTGGTAGAGGCCTTTGTCAGTGAGAGACCCTGAATCAGATGTTCCATTAGCTTCAGGGGGAAAAAACTGACCTACTACAGGAGTGTCAACCTTTTGGCTTTCCTGGGTTGCACCAAACAAAAAGGAATTGTGTTGGGCCACACATTAAGTATATAATATAGTTAGTCAGTGTCTATACCTAATAAGACTTTCTAAAAATATTTTTTATTCTAAAGTTTAGAAAAACGAAAACAATATAAGACGAGTGAGAAATCTGGCCTTATTTTTTTGTAAAATTGATCTATCGCGGTCTGGGTCAATGAAAGTGGTCACAATTCTTAGTGAGTTTGCAAGGTTCCTGTCAGAAATGTTTGTTCACATTTTGCTCGTCATGTGCTTCATAACTGAAGACAGCAGCTCACAAATGGATGTGCTGCCAAAAAGTGATGTCGCGAACAAGACGTGATTGTGAACTTCAAAAATGGGACTACAGGGGGTCACGAAGAAAATAAGTGCTAACAAACACATGATGTAAGATTTTGTGGGGTCACATTACTAGTTGTCCTGGACCACATGTGGCCCGCAGGCCATGGGTGGACATGCCTGACCTACTGTCTTGAGAGATTCAGATGAGGGCACATGATCGTATGTGATGATGTTATCAAGAGATTTCATATGTGGTGTAGAAACTTGAACTTGAGAGACCTCTAAGTTTCCTCCAAATTCAAAGATTTTGTGCTTGGCTTACTTTTGAGAACTGAGTAGGTCAAAGTTTAACTATTTGTGATCTTGACACCCCCCAGCTGGTTTGTAGAAGGAATTGTCTGACAGCCAAACAATGATGTAGTGTTTGAGATGGGGTGAGGGTAGTATGCGTGGGGGTGTAACTTTTAGACTCTGAGTTAAGTGGGTTCTAAAGTTAAATGCTCTGCTTCCACCCTTAGTCAATTCTTTTGTCCTGGTTCTTGTGTCTCAAGTCCCAGAATTTGGGAGTCGAAGTCTGAGTTTGTGTCCCAGGTCAACCAATGAATGCAGTTGGAGAACACTGTGATGGTCCAGATCCACGGTCTCCACTCCAGAGGGACCACACACCTGATCCATCTGCCCCGAGGAGGCTGGCAGAGTGGCATGGGGGTTTCGATTCACGCCTGTCACCTCTGACACTCTAGGCACTATAGGGCTCACACTGCCTCTGCCACTGTCAGAGGGAAGGACATATATTGCACACAGAGACTTCCTACCCCACAGATAAACACAAAACGAAGAGTCCCCAGAGTCAACTATGCCCAGAATCGTTATCATAGGACAGGAGAAATACTAACAGCAAAATAGTAAGAGCAGCACTGTGAGCGAGCATTTTGCATTCCCAGGTAGCTGTCTGGGCAGACTGTAAAACTCTTAGCGAACTTTAATGAGAGCTCAGAGGTCGCTGAGTTGCAGGGCTATAGTTCTTGAGAGTCTGGTCATCAGAGAAGTAAACTCAGGTGAGGTTAAGTGCTCAGTGTGTGAACACCTGGTCGTGTGCATCTGTGACTGCTTTTCCAGTCAGTCAGGTTTTCTGGAATCTGACTTGTTGGCAGCTCTGCCAGGCCCCCTCCCCTGCCTGCAGATGCTCAGGTCTGGAGCTAATGTGTTAAATGTTAATCATGTCAGTTCACTGCCCGAGGGCTTGGCCCTGCCAAGTCTGGACCTGCTGGCTTTTTTTGGAGTCAGTCTATGAGGGCTGTCTTTGAGCCCAGGGATAACAGTCCCAGAGCCAGGTAGATTCTGAGCACACCTGTCAGGCAGGCTGTAGAGCAAAGACAGTGCTTTTCAGTAGAACTGGCTTCAAAAGGCTCCAAGCTGGTTTACATTTTTTCTACTTGAGCATCCGGGAACAGTAAAAAGCATATTTCTGTTAGTTGTGCAGTCTTGGAAATTGGTACCACCTCTAAGAAGACAGGAACATTTTAGGACTAGTAAGGAAATAAAAACTAAAATCTCCTTGAGGGTATGTGAAGACATGAAATTCCCTGTTTTGTGTGTCCCTTCTCCACCCAGACTTCCAGCGTGTCTTTGGTCAATGCCCCCTAAGGACACACATGAGCTCTGTCTTAGGCGGGGGCTCTGGGGTCAGTGGTGAGTGAGTGAGTTTGCCCTTCCTGGATTTAGCCTTGGCTGCTTGGGAATTTCCCAGGCATCAACAGTTTCCCTTAATATTACCCATCCACCAATGTTGATAGAATTCTGCTTCAAATCTACATACAGGAAGTTCCCAAACGGCAAGTTCAGTTCTTCCCTTCTCCTTAATGAGTCAACGGTTCAGTACCTAGAAAACCTCAAGTTTTACAATAATTGCCAACAGGTTAAATAAAAGAGTTAAATAAGGACGTTTCATAAGTCCATTTGTTATAAGTCCAAAATTAGCCTAGGTACCCAACTAACACAATTGGCTATATAGTATTGTATGTATTTAACAGGCTATACTGACATTTTATAGAGAGAAATAATACATAAAAAACTCATGTGTGCATCGTTAAAGTTCGTAACTTGAAGGTTCATATGTAGGGGACTTACTGTTCTTTTTTTTGGCATGGCTAACAAATCGAGAGAGGAATAGAATATTGTCTATGACCTACTAGGCAAAGGTTGGTTGTCTTTTATTTGTCCTAAAGCAAGACTTTTCAAACTTCAAAAGCTCTCATCAGCTCTGGTTCTCTGGAGTTTCAGGACTAACATCTATCTACCCAGACTTTATCTTCATAATTTCAAACAATCCTGTCCTTTCCCTCTCTCTTTCCTGGTCCTCTCTATCCTCATTTCTAAGTCCCTTCTTTCCCTTCAAATTTTTATCAAATCCTTCTGGGCTTTTTCTCTGTTTGATGTTTTTCTTAAATTATTGAAATCATTTTCCATACTCATCCATCTTTCAGTGTGGTTTTTGTTCAAGGGTACCCCTGATAATTTACTATTATGCTTAAAAAAATGTTTTGTGTATAAAAATTCCCAGTTTATAGCTTTTTTTTGGTCTCAGCAGCTAATTGGCTAATGTATCTAAGAAAGTGTTAATGACTGCTTGCACCTTTCTCAGTTCTCAACTGATAGCTCAGAATCTATCTCCCTGTAGGGGAAACATTTTCCCCCTTAAATTCCTCTTTATTTGTGTGGACACCGAGGTTCATTTCTCTGTCTATGTGTGGAGTCCTGTCAATTCTTCCCTTCTCCTTATTAAGTCAGTGATTCAGTACCTAGAAAACCTTAAGTTTTACAATAATTGCCAACAGGTTAAATAAAGGAGTTGTCCTGAGATATGGACGGCGAGAGAAGCCTTTAGTATAACCCTTATTCTTCTCTACTCCGGGCATAATATCAGGACACTGGCAAGGCCTGGTAGCTCACTGTACTCTCAGCACTTTGGAAGGCCAAGGTGGGAGGATTGTTTGAGACCAGGAGTTCATGAACAGCCTGGGCAACATAGCAACAGCTTGGCTCTATTTAAAAAAAAAAAAAAAGATGCCAAAGTGGCTTGGGTAGAATCTCAGGCAGCTCGGGCTGCCATAACAAAGCACACAGATGGAGTGGCTTAAACCACAGTTTACTTTCTCACAATCCTGAAGGCTAGAAGTCCAAGATCAAGGTGTCAGTTGGATTGATTTGAGGTTTCTCTCAGAAATAGTGTTTTCTCCCTATGTCTTCACATGGTCTTTCTTTTGTGCCTATCTGTGTCCCAATCTCCTCTTCTCATAAGAACACCAGTCATATTCAATTAGGGACTGCCCTAATGACTTGTTTTGACTGAATTCCTCTTTAGAGATCCTATCTCCAAAAACAGTCACATTCTGAGGTTCTGGAGATTAGAGCTTCAACATATGAATCTTGAGGGGGACACAGTCCAGCCTATAGCAGTATATTAGCCACTCCTAGGCCAAGCATGGAGGCTCATGCCTATAATCCCAGCACTTTGGGAGGCCGAAGTGAGAGGATTGCCTGAGCCCAGGAGTTTGAGATCATCGTGGGCAACACAGTGAGACCTTGTCTCTACAAAAATTAAAAAAAAAGTAGCCAGATGTGGTGGCATGCACCTGTAGTCCCAGCTACTCGGGAGGCTGAGGCAGGACAATCACCTGAGCCCAGTAGGTCGAGGCTGAAGTGACCTATGATCTTGCCTCTGCACTCCAGCCTGGGCAACAGAGTTAGACTCCAACTTCAAAAACACAAAAAACAAAAAATCAAAAACAAAACAAACAACAAAAAACAGGCTGGGCAAAGTGGTTCACGCATGTAATCCCAGCACTTTGGGAGGCTGAGGTGGGAGGATTGCTTGAGCACAGGAGTTTGATACCAGCCTGGGCAGCATAGTGAGACCCCATCTCTGCAAGGAAAAAAAAATTTTTTTTAAATTAGCTTGGTGCAGTGGTGTGCACCTCTGGTCCCAGCTACTTGGGAGATTGAGGCAGAAGGATCACCTGAACCCAGGTGGTCAAGGCTGCAGTGAGCCATGATCTTGCCTCTGCACTCCAGCCTGGGCAACAGAGTTAGACCCGGACTCAAACACACACAAAAAAACAAACAAAAAAACTCACAGCACCTTATAGAGATGCCAGATTTCTATTAACAAGACACCAAAACATAGCCCAAGCCTGCAGAGTCTGTGCAAAAGGCAGGTAATGGAGCCCACCCGGGCAGGGTGTTGCCTATCTTCCCCTAACTGGACAGACTCCTCATAACAAATGTAAACAGGCTGCTCATCTGATCCCCCAAACTGCAGTAGGCCGTGTGCAGTGTAACCCGCACCGAAAGCAGTGGCAATGCCGGGGCAGATGTGTGACGGCAACAGGAAACGACCTCAGCCCCCAGAAAGCAGCATAAAAGCCTTGAAAGAGTAAAACTGTACTGTCAGCTACCAGGTCACTCAACGAGAGCGGAGAATAGCAATGCTCCTGAATTGTCAACCGCAGTGACGTTATTTTTAAAAACTTGTGGTAGAAGGTTGTGGAAATGTTCCCATTAGACACTGCATAGTTAAAACTGTCTGGGCATTTGTGAGAGACCCACTTCAGGTAGCAGAGGAATTCATCTACTCAAAATTGAAACCTCCCAGTTCTGCTGGATAAATGCTTCTTTCTGTACATGACAGACAAGGTTTTGTGTGGACGTCATGAAGATGTTGCCATAATCCCAGTGACAAGGGCCAGGGCTTTCCTGCCAAGACGATCTTCAGGTTTAACCTGGCCTCCCACAGAGGTTTAACAAGCAGTCATAGGACGGGCGCGGTGGCTCATGCCTGTAATGCCAGCACTTTGGGAGGCCTAGGCAGGAGGATTGCTTGAGGCTAGGAATTTGACACCAACCTAGGCAACATAGGGAGAACTCGTCTCTACAAAAACAATCAAAAAAATTAGCTGGATGTGGGTGGCACATGGCTGTAATCCCAGCTACTCGGGAGGCTGAGACATAAGGATCACCTGAGCCCAGGTGATTGAGGCTGAGGTGAGCTGTGATTGTGCCACTGCACTCCAGCCTGGACAATCGAGTGAGACCCTGAGTCAAAAACAAACAAACAAACTAACAAACCAAGCAGTCACTGAGATTCACTAACAGTTTCCAAAGAAGGTGTTTATCAGGCAAATTGAATTTAAGCCACACTCCCTGTGGTGCACAGTGAATTAAGATTTCAATAACTTCTAGAATGCTTTTATGCATTGTGCAGTTGGACGCTGTTGTATTTTGTGACGGGAATCTTCATGTTTTTTCATTACAACAGAAGCCTCAAAAATAGGCGCAGCCCAGCCATCCCTCAGCTCTGGGCCTTTCCCGGCCTTGCACTCCTCTGAGTCATCTCTCCTGGCTGGGACTTGGTGTCTCTGATCACTTCCTGCCTCACATGGTAGTTGTGTACGAAGTGATCTGATCTGTTATTCCTGATGGCCACCCCTCGGCCAGTGTGAGCTCATATGTGGAGTGGGATGCTCCGTGGTTGCCACCCTTAGCAAGGGGAAGCCTGACTGTCCCTGTCCTTTGCCTTCTACATGCCACACTTTGAGTCCTGCGGTGCCTGTTCCGGCTGCCTTTCAAGGTCAGCCTCTATCTCTTCCTTGGGCTGGAGGAAGGTCTCCCAGAACGCCTACACACCTCCCTGCAGCGAGGGACTGCCCAAGGTTTAACAACTGGTTGGGTGGGTACTGAGGGGAGGCCTGATTCCCAGATGACACTGAATGTGGAGTCCGGAAGCAACACTCACAGTGAGGGCCCTTGCTACCCAGACAGACGTCACAGGATCCCAGCAGCCCTCCTGTCCAGGGTTATGGGTGGTGAGAAAAGCTGTCCCGTGAGGAGTGGAGAAGTCACTGGACCCCTCTCCAGGGGCACAGGCCCCACTCCCCAGCCTGCTCCTCTCGGCCCTCGAAGCACCAGGTGTTGACAAACCCTGAAACCTTTAAAGTCAAGAGGCATAACTGGATCTTCTCAGAAGGTCTAAAGGGTCATTAGTAGGAAGGTAGTGAAGACTTTCCGAACAGGTGATGCGTACGGCCAGACTTTGATGTTATAACCAGTAACCTCCCTCAACCCCCTCAAATTACTCTGCTCCACTTTCCTGCCCTTCACACCCACACTCGCCAGCTTCTCAGGCACATGCTAAGGTGTCTGACTCAACCACTTGTATCAGAGGCAGCAGCACCACCCCCTCCCCGTCCCACCTCCTTTCCCGTATGCGAGAGGGAACAGATTTCAGACTCCCATCATCAGAGATTTTGTTTTGCCCTTTCTGTCTCCCAACGTGATGTTTTGTTCACAACAGAGAGTCAAGAAAATTGAAGTGAAATTAGCTCATTCCTGGTAGCAGATGAAAAATACCTTCTAAAAAATCTTCACTAAAAGCGCTCATAAGTGTTCATTAATTCATAAGTGTGGCTGCCTAGTGGAGATCATTTCTAATCAAAAGGAAACTTTAAAAAATTTCTATGTTTTGATAGCCTTGGGGGTATAAATAGCTTCTGGTGACATGAAGTCTGGGTTTCAAGTGTACCCTCCGCCCCCGCCTGTGCACATTGTACCCAACAGGTGGTTTTTTTAGTCCCTCCACTCCTTTTCGTCTCCCCCTGAGTCTCCAATGTCCATCATACTATTCTCTATGCCTTTGCAGATCCTTAGGTTAGCTCCCGCTTAGAGTGAGAACATGCGATGTTTGGTTTTTTTTGTTCCAGCATTACTTTACTTAGGATGACGGTCTCCGATTCCACCCGTTAATGCAAAAAACCTCATTTTGTTCTTTTTGGTGGTTGAATACTATTCCATGGTGTGTATACGCCACATTTGAATTAGCTACTGATCAGCTGATGGATATGTAGTTTGATTCCACATCTTTGCAATTGTGAATTGTGCTGCAATAAACGGCAGGTGCAGGTATCTTTTTTGTATAACGATCTCTGTTCCTTTGGGTAGATAGAAGGAAACTTTAGAAGAACTGGTTTTCCTGCCTTGAACAATAAAGATTGGACAACAGGAGGTGTCTGGCCTTGTCCTACCCCTCCTTTGTGTACTGCCACAACCACACTATACCCCAAATTACTACAGCCCTAGAAGCTTTAGCCATTTTTGACCCAAATCTTGTGCTTATATACTCTGACTTCTGGGAAAAACCTGGATCTCAAAACAAATGAACCCAGTAAAGAGATTGGAATAAAAAGGACAGACAATAATAAGTGTCAGTGAGGATGTAGCAGAAAGGGGCTTCTCAGACATTATCAGGGGATGGAAAATGATACAGTCCCTTTGGAAAAGAGCTTGGCAGTTTCTAAAAAGTTAAACATCAACTTGCCACATACCCTAGCAATTCTCTTCTAGATATCTGCACTGGAGAAACGAGAGGCTATGTTCACACACAAACATGGCTGGGAGTGCTCCTGGCAAGTTTACTCATGATAGCCCAAACTGGAAACAAACCAACGTCCATCAACTGGTGAACGAAGAAACAAAATGAGCTATATCCACACAATGAAATATTCTCCAGCAATGAACAGTCAAGGAGCGCTGATACATGTCACAGTTTCATTTCATTTTATTTTTTAGGGATGGGAACTCACTCTGTTTCTGAGGCTGGAGTACAGTAGTGCAATGTAGCCTCGAACTCCTGGGTTCAAGTGACCCTCCTGCCTCAGCCTCCTGAGTAGCTGGGACTGCAGGTACATACCACCAAACCTGACTGATCTTCTATTGTACTTTATTTTTTGGTAGAGACAGGGTCTTGAAATGTTACCCAGACTCTCATCCATGCTACATTGTTGAAGAGCCCAATGACATGATACTAACTGAAAGAAACCAGAGACAAAACACTGCGTGTTGTGTGCTTCCCTTTATGTGAAATGTCCAGGAAAGGCAAATCTATAAGAGACAGAAAGCAGAATAGTGGTTGCTTGAGAGTCGGGGGTAGGAACTATAGAAGGAACTAGTGACTATAAATAGACCCAAAAGATCTTTTGGGGGTGATGGAGAGTTGGTAAAGTTTATGCAACTATAAAGGTACTAAAAACCCTTCGACTGTATGTTTTCAAATGGGCGAATGTTATGAGAATTATACTCAACAAAATTATACCTCAACAAAGCTTTAAAAAAAAACAGCACAAAGGAAGATTGTTAATCATTCTATTTAGCTGTTAGTCTTCCTTGCCAGGTTATGAATCTCAAAGACGCAGGTCACCAGTCACGTCTTTTCTTCTTACTAGCAGTTGAGGAAAGTGGTTTAATATGTTTCTGGAAGAGGCTGGCTTGGGTCCAGTGAGTCAAGATGTGGTGCCAGGTTTTTCTTCAGCATGTTAGCTGCCTCATTTGCAGGGGAAAATGTAGCTTGCTCGTTGAGCTGTGCCCTGTATCTATCAGCCGTCCTTTCAGCTGGTGGGCTGTGAGGGAACAACGTTCCCGTGGGGGAGTGTGTCCTGTCTCCATCTGCATGCTGGGGGACCGGTACTGTGTGTGAGGTATTGTACTGTCTCAATCCCAGGAGACACAGACATGCTTTGTTTAGTGGGAGCTGGTCTTACCTTAAAGGATGAGATCATTTCTCTGACCACCGATCCCTTCCTTACCAGAGGATTTGCCCTCTCTTCAGACCAGAAGAGACTAGGAACCTTCTGAGATTCAACTTGGTCTTTGACTGTTGCTTTTGAAAAACATTCCAGTGTTTATTCCAGAAAAGCCAACTAGAAGTCACTTTTCATCAAGGTTCAGACGGGAGCTGGGAGAGCAGAGACTTTGGCCAATAACTGTGGGATTGTTCCAGCCCCTGCGGGAAAACAATGCACCATTTTTTCCTGGTCAAACTGGCAAACTGGCAGACATTAGAATGCACACACTGTGCTAATATGGAATACTTAGACGATAGTGACTAGAGACCCTAACCCGGCAGGCTTAATTTGATTTCAGCAATACTTCCAGAAAAATTTCACCCTGGTGGTTTAGTTTTTCTGTCCTGTGACCCCAGCTATCTTTCTGTTTCCAGGTCCTTTGGTACCCTTGCGTGTACCTGATTTTTTGAAAGGGTGTATTCATCCTTCTTTTTTGTTTAGCTTTTTTTTTCCTTTTTTTTTTTTTGTTGTGGTAAGACCACTTACCGTGAGATCTACCCACTTGATAAAATTTTAAATCTACAATACAGTATTGTTAGCTACAAGGCTCTGTGTTGTGCAGGAGTTCTCTAGAACTTACTCATCTTGAGTCACTGAAATTTTATACCTGTTGAACAATAACTCTCCAACTCCCCTCCCCCAGTCCTTGGCAACCACCATTCTACTTTCTGTTCAAAGTTGTACCGTTTTAGATAGCTCCTGTAAGTGGAATCCCGCAGTGTTTGGTGGGTGCCTTTCCCTGGCTTATTTCACTCAGCATAATCTTCCCTGGGTTCATTCATGTTGTTGCAAATACATTGTGTGTATACACATTTTCTTTATCCATTCAATCATCAGTGGGCATTTAGGTTGTTTCCATATCTTGGCTATTATGAATAATGGCACAATGAACTTGGGAATGTATCTATCTCTTTGAGATCATGACTTTAATTCCTTTGGGTATATATGCAGAATTGGATTGCTGGATCATCAGGTTCCTCATTTTAAATTTTTTTTTTTTTTTTTTTGAGTCAGTGTCTCGCTCTGTTTCCCAGGTTGGAGTGACTGCAGTGGCATGATCATGGTTCACTGCTGCCTTGGCTTCCTGGGCTCAGGTGATCCTTCCACCTCAGCCTCCTGAGTAGCTGAGACTACAGACACGTGTCTCTGTGCCTGCTGGGTTTTTTATTTTTTCATTTTTTGTAGAGACAGGGTCTCCTTATGTTGCTCAATCTGGTCTTGAATTCCTGGGCTCCTGCCTCGGCCTCTCAAAGTTCTGAGATGACAGGCGTGAGCCATTGTGCCCAGCCTCTATTTTTATTTTTTTGAGAACTCTCCATAGTGTTTTCCAGCAGCCACACCATTACACATTCCCGCCAAGAGTGTACATAGGCTGCAATTTCTCCTCATGCTTGCTAACATTTGTCTTTAAAAAAATTTTTTTAAATAAGCATCTTGGTTGGGCATAGGGGCTCATACCTGTAATCCCAGCGCTTTGGGAGGTTTAGGCAGGAGGATTGCTTGAGCCCAGGAGTTTGAGACCCACCAGGGCAACATAGCAAGACTTCAAAAAGCCAAAGGTCGCCAGGCTGGTGGGATTTCTGCTGCTCCAGTTTCTTATTAAAAGGCTGCTCAAAATGTCTGCGACACGGAGACTTGGATAAGTTCACCACAGTGGAAAGAAGAGTGTTTTTAGAAGGAGTGAAATTAAAATATTTTGCATAATCTTTTAAAAATCATTACAGTATCTTAAATATTTGGACTTTCGGAATGTTTGCGTTCTGGAGCCAAGCCCAGGATGATTTTTTTCCAATCCCTCTCAGTCTCCAAGCCTCATCCCAATTGTTTACCTCCTCAGCTGCCTTTACTAAATCCCTGATTTATTCTAGAGCAATGTTTTCACAACAAATATTTACGTTCCCCTCTTTGCATTTCCATAGGTCTCTGCACTCCCCGGCCCAGCTCCTGGGACAGCTGCAGCTGTTCCTTAGCAGATCCTCCCTCTAATGGCCATCTCTGATCTCAGAGCAGCATTCCTTTGTGATCCATACAGAAACTAACACTTAGGTCCTAACACCATTGACTTGGACTGAGTAATCAAATCATCTCCTTAGCATCGGAACACTTTGTTAGCGAGGGAGGCAATTCTGATGAAATGATTCATTTTAAATGCCATTTCATGCACTATTTTAGAATAGCTCTTCTTCTAGAAACTGATGTCTATGCATATGTGTTGTGATTCATTTTAAAATAGAAAAACATTTTTTTCCCTAAAAATCCTTCACCAACTTGACAGTTATAGGATATTTTCAGTTGACCAAGATGATCAAAACAAGGTCTACTTCTAGGAAGAAAGGTAGACATAGTAGTGAAATTCTACTTTTTTTTTTTTTGATGGCTGCTATGAAAATATGAAATCAATATTTCAAACTAATGACTGACATTTATCAAATGTATGGTGCTGCATGGATATGCTCCTAATTAATATTATCTTACATGGACAAAGCAAACAAAAAAAAATTCAGTTTTGACTTTTCTTTGTTAATTTCATGCTCTCTGTAAATAATTCCGATGGGAAGCTTTCCTGATGTCTTTCCCATACTCCTGTGAGCATGAGCAGTTTTCCTTTGCTTCCGTGTGGCATGATGAAAGAAGCAATGCCAAATGGGTGATGTTTGTGTGAGCTGGATTCCAGTCTTGACGTTGGCAATTAGTAAATGAATGACCTTGAACCGTCACTTGGATCTTGACTTCCGTATGTGAACCTGTATGAAGAGGGAAGTGGGCATTGTGATCCATCACCAGCAGCTGGTGGGATTTCCTGCCCTGTCCTTACTTGACAAGCAAGGCCCACGGTCGAGGCTCTGGGGTTCCCTTCCTTCTTCCCTTCCACTCAGCGACACCCTAGTCACTCTCAAAGGAACCGGGACCACGTTTCTGGAGGCTGAGCAATGCCCAGTCCGGGATAGGAAGGCTCTGTTGCCATGTTTGGGGTAGGGAGCAGGAAGAGGCATTTGAAGAGACCTCGGCATGGGCAAAGGCTGGAGACGAAGTCTCAGTAAGAAGGGATTCTGCATGTTGGTGTCTCTGGGCAGAAGGGAAGAAAAATGAAGAGGCTGAGGCAAAAGAGAAGTCTCTGGAGTGGGAGACCTGTGATCAAGTTGGCGGGTTCCAAGTCCTAACCTAGGAAGCTGGGATCCTTACACAATGCCCCCTCCCTTCCAATCCCCGTCAAATCCAGAATAACCTTGAGCAGCCTCAGGGAGGGCAGTCCTAATGTAAAACCTCCTTTGCACTAAAGGGTAACCGAAAGCAATACCAAGCGAGGAGTAGCTCTCTTGGAGGAAGGGCAGGAGAACACTGTGAGGCTAAAGCAGGAACAGACTTTCTCCCTACTTGCCCCCCCACCAGGGGGAGGTCCTGAGGATAGAATTGGGCCCAGGAAAAGAAGCCCACGAGGTCATTCTCTTGCCCAGCTGGAGCTCACGTAAGTCCACCTGGGTCCCTTGGGGTTTACCTCTGTGGCTGGAACATTCTTCTTTGGACGGTATCTGATGCATCATTCTTCCAGCCGTGGCCAGATCCCAGGAACTCAAGGCTCAACCTGCCCACCCCTTTCTCTCAGACCGGAGACAACATCTTTTTAAGTTGAGGGAAGAGAAAGCTACAGGAGGCGGTCAACAGTTGACCCAACTCATATTCCTCTCTGATTTTGTATGGTACAGGCAGGGCCACCACTTTACTTTTTCCAGACCTAAATAAGGAAACCAGCAGATAAGCAGCACAGGCGGGCTTGCCAGCAGGGGATACGTCACGTATTTTAAGGGAACACCATACCTCCCGGTTTCTTCAGAAAGCGGATCTGGCTTGAGTCTTGCTTTTCAGGCTTGACTAATCGCTGAGAAATCTTGCCCTGTTTATTGCTTCTGCTTGTCTCTTCAGTGTTTTATTTTTTTAGAAACCTTCCTGACAAGGCAGGTAGGCTAATGCCTCCTGGATCATTCTTCACTCCATCCCTCCTACAGTTGGGTTTGTTTCTTCTTTTAAAGAGAAAACAGTTTAAAGTGAATGTCTCATGGCTCCTGACTATGAAAATCTAAGTGCTTTGTCTTTCCTGCCATCAATCAGGATCCTGCCCCTGTTCTGCAGGATGCGATTCTGCTAGAGTTAGGGTGTTGTTGAGAATGCTCACCCCTGCCTCACTTCATGTCCACTTTGGGAAAATCCACAGAAAAATTTCTCTTAGACCTGAGTGTCAGAGATCTTTTAATCCTCTTATTTAACCAGTACCTACCTTTTTACTGATGATAATGTAATTTTTTTTTTTTTGAGTTGGAGTCTCACTCCATCGCCCAGACTGGAGTGCAGTGATCGCTCCCGGCCACCGCAGCCTCGACCCGCTGGGCTCCGGCGATCCTTCCGCTTCAGCCTTCCAAGTAGTCAGAACTACAGGCGTGCACTACCACGCCCGGGTAATTTTTTGATTTATTGTAGAGATGAGGTCTCACCAAGTTGCCCAGGCAGGTCTCGAACCCACGGGCTCAGGGAATCCACTCACCTCAGCCTCCCAAAGCGCGGGATTACAGGCTAAGCCACCGAGCCCAGCTGATAATGTAATTCTTTTGGCGGGGAGGGGTGAGAGTCTCAATCTGTAGCCCAGGCTGGAGTGTGCCTCAGCCTCCCTAGTAGGTGGGATTACAAGCATACACCACCACACTCAGCTAATTTTTAAATTTTTTTGTAGAGCTATGTTGCTCAGGCTGGACTCGAACTCCTCTGCTAAAGCACTCCTCCTCCCTTGGCCTCCCAAAGTGCTGGGATTACCGGTGTGAACAATGCCCACTCCCTTCCAATAACTGTCCTATGAAAATGAGATTGTGCCAGGCGTGGTGGCTCACAGCTGTAATCTCAGCACTTTGGGAGGTCAAGGCAAGGGGGTTGCCTAAACAACAAGGTGAGATCTCTACTCTACAATTGGAAAAAAAAAAGTGTCATTCTAGGTGGCTCAGCTTATAATCCCAGCACTTTGGGAGGCCGAGGCGAGTGGATTGCCTGAGCCCGGGGGTTTGAGACCAGCTTGGGCAACTTGGCGAGGCTTCATCTCTACAACAAATAAAAAAGTTAGCCGGGTGTGGTAGTGCACACCTGTAGGTCCGGCTACTTGGAAGGTTGAGGAGGAAGGATCGCTGGAGCCCAGCAGGTTGACACTGGGGTGGCCATGAGTGTGCCGCTGCACTCCAGCCTGGGCAACAGAGTGAGACTCCAAGGCAAAACAAAACAAAACAAAAAATTAGCCAAGGGTGGTGGTGCATGCCTGTAGTTCCAGCTATTAGAAGGCTGAGGCTGAAATATCATCTGAGCCCAGTAGGTTGCCGTTGTGGTGACTATGATTATGCCACTGCACTCCAGACTTGGCAATAGGGTGAGACTCCTACTCAAAAAAAAAAAAAAGAAAGAAAGAAAGAAAAGAAAAGAAAATGTGAATCTTATAACAATCATGTTTATTTTTATTTATTTTAATTGATACATATTAGATGTACATATTTTAGGGTATTTGTGATCATTTTATAACATTCACATTCATAATTGGGCTATCCATCACCTTAAGTATTTATCTTAAGGTGTTCTTTATGCTAGGAACATTCAGTCTTCTAAGTAGTCGGTAACTAAAGATGCCTTAGAGAGAACTGAGAGTTCTTGTTTTTTTACAAAAAGTCTTTTGAGCCATGTTGACATTCCTAAAAACCTACACATACCAATGCTGTAATTTCATTTTGTCTCTGGTATCCCCAACTTCACCTGTCCTAGCATAGTTTTAGAGCATTTATTTAGGAGCAAAATCTCAATTGAAATGCTCGCCTGCATAGACCTAGCATACTTGTGGATTAGAAATAGCCCTGGAATCTAGGGTTCCATCCCTAAATGTGCAGGTAGCTTCTGGGTGGGCTGGAAGAAATCATTTCCTTTGCTCCTTCATTTCTTTACCCATCCTTCTGACAGATATTCCTTAAGAGCTAGGACCCTCTGGATACTAAAATAAATAGAACCTGATTCCTTTGCCAAGGTCTTTGAAACTTGGAGGAAAATACAAGCAAAAAAGACTGTAATACAAGGTGGTGAGTTTGATGAGGGCATAGGTCTAAGGGAATGAAGAGAAGAGACATCAGACCAAACTGGGAAATGAGAGGTGAGTCAGGGACCCCCTGGAAGGAGAGGAGATGTGTTCTTGGAAGCTTAACTCCATAAAATGAGTAGAGTTTATTAGTGGATCTAGGAGAAGCTCTCATCTATATCTCTATGTCAATTGGGGAGTGCTCATTCGAGGTCCCCATATAATAAGTCTTCCAGAGCTGCAAGAAGGAAGAGACAAAGTCACCTAAATTATCCATGGCTGTTTACACCCTAGGGAGTGGGCTAAGTCTTAAGATCTCCTTCCTAATGTGCTCCAAGACGAAAATATTGGTTCCTGGACGCTCCTGTCATTTGATATATTTGTCTACCATCATCTAAAACATATGTGGCCTTCATGAAATGTCCCAGTCACCTCCCCCAAACTTCCTTTTGAACAGCCCCTTTCTCTGAACATTTCCCTGTAATAAACTGGGTAGCTTTTCACTCCAAGTTGAGTCATTCAAGTATTGCCATAGTCACAGGGAAGGAACACCATATTTTGTCTCCATGTCCAGGTCCATGTCAAAGTTAGTTTTTTACTAAATGTCCCTGGTTACCACTTAATTTTATCTTAAAACAGCATTTCATTTTTCTACAAGTGAGCTGTTCCAAATCTGAACTAATTATAGACACAGTATTAAATCAAGAAACATTGTTTTAAAAAATGGTAAGCCGACAATTCTGATTTCTGGCAAGTACTGTTGGTTTCCTTTCAACGTTCACTCTTCCTCTTCTTTATCCAAAGAGAGTTCCAACTGGACACAGGATGGATGCCTGTTAGGTTAAGGCAAGGATGTCCAACCTTTTGTCTTCCCTGGGCTGCACTGAATAAACTTTTGGCTTCCCTGGGCTGCTTTGAGTAAAGAGGAATTGTCTTGGGCAGCACATAAATTATATAATACTGTTAGCGTATATACAAAATAAGACTTCTTTTTAAATATTTGTTATTCTAAAGTTTAGAAAAACGAGAACAATATAAAACTAAGGGGAAATTTGGCCTTGTTTTTGTAAAACTAATCTATCAATATCTGGTTCAGTGGAAGTGGTCACAGTTCTTAGTGAGTTCTCAAGGTGCTCGTTAGAAATGTTTGTTCGAATTTTGCTCTTCATGTGCTTCATAATTGGAAAGAGCTGCTCACAAATGTATGTGCTGCCAAAAAGCGATGTCATGAATCAGGTGTGACTGCGAACTTCAAAAATGGAACTATTCCTGAGGTCACAAAGAAAATAAGTGTTAAAAAACACATAATGTTAAAAAATGTTGTGGGATCCCATTACTAGCTCTCCTGGGCCGCATGCAGCCCACGGGCTGTGGGCTGGACATGCCTGGTCTAAGCCCACCATGAGAATTCCAACCCCGTCAGTCGGCGGTTGCTTTAGAAAAGGTCAATTCTGGTCCCTTTCCGGGAGGTCAGCTGGAGAGCCTCTGGAAAAGATTTGCTTCTCCTAAAAGAGACAGAGAAGTTGATATTCTCTCCGTTCCCTGGCATGCTGCAGCATTTGGCGGTGGCTCTGGAACAGCGTAGCCACAGTACACCTGCGGGAGGATGGAGACCACTGTGGACTAAGACAGAGAGGTTCCAGAGGCCCTCAGGAGCAAAAGGGGGCCTGAAGCACTCCACCTGAGCCACGCCCTGCCTTTGTGTTCTGGGAGGCCATAGATCTCCTTGTTATTGAGGTCAGGGGTTTCAATTACTTGCGGCCAAAAGCATCCCAAGTAACAGCCAAGTATGCACAGAAGTGTATGCACTTGACTCACAGAGCATTGCGTCAGGCATTGAGTTCTAGGAAACAGGCTTATCTGACTTCCCAGTTCTAGGAAACAGGCTTATCTGACTTCCCGGTTCTAGGAAACAGGCTTATCTGACTTCCCAGTTCTAGGAAACAGGCTTATCTTATTTCCTAGTTCCTGGCAGATTAGAAATAGCACGTTAAAAACAGAGAAAGTTAGAGTCAGGCAGCTAGACAGAGAAGGAAGATACACAGAGGCAGAAACAGGAACCCGGCAAGCAGCAGTGTGGAGTTGTGTAACCCTAGGGCAAACACACTCTCCCACCTCTGTCGCCCTGTGGGTTTGAGCCTGTAGTTCAGTGACTGACCCACAGTGACAGCCATGTGTCATCAAGGGAAGCTTGCCTTCTGTGGCGTGCACCCTGTTTCAGAAGGGAATGAAGTTGAATGATGTTTAAAAATAGTTCTTTGTAAGCAGGAAAACGGGTGGATGATTAAAAGGATACACTTATCTGTAAAGGCATGTGGTGAACAAACTCCCTGGCCATGCTCAAGAATTAAGTGCTAATTACATATGCAAATGAACCTATTAAAAAGTCTGCTGCGTCCAGAGAAAAGGGAGAGAAAGAAATAAGGCAATGGCTTGACTGCTGCATAGGGTGGGTTGTTTTAGTTTTGTCCCCATGAGAAGCCCCAGTAGATCAAAGCTATCATCGGGGACACGGTGTTTCTCTTCTGCAAGCAATTTGTCCTTGCTCCATGGTTCATCCTGCCTGAGCTGAGTCGTCAGCAGTCTGCCAGGAGGAAGTAAATAAGCTGCTTGCCTCTACTCCTAGAGGGGGCTGCGCACTCCTAATCACAATGTTAATAATTCTTAGGGCGCAGCTTGTAGGTGAAAATGACTGGAAAGATCACAGACGCTGACACCACACCACAGCAAGATAGCTTCTAGGCCTTTGTCTACACAGACGCTAAGCCTATCTGTTGATTTAATCACCTTGGTGAGAAATCACTTAGCCCAAGTAATTTGCAACTGTGCCCAGATATTCCCGTGGCTGCTGTATTCCTTGATTCCAAGGACTTCAGTTAGGTGTGGCTTGTGACCACAGGGACATGGGTGACTCAGAACGCAAGTTCACCCCTCAGATGAACTGGGCGATTTCCTGCCCTCAGCTGGTGAATCTGCAGTCTACACAGGAGGGGGCCAGGAGAGAGTCCTGCTCTGTCTCTCAGGAGTCTATATAGACCCTGCCCCCGGTGGAAGATGAGCTTCCGGACAGTCCTCACCCAACAGAGCGTGACTTTGGTTTCAAAAATCATCCTTCATTTGAAGAGTACCCTGGAATTTAAATAATCTGCAAACAATAGCTAAACAAAAAGGAAACACCTGATGCCTTTTCTAATTTTCAAGAAACACCTGTGTCATGTTCGTAATAGGTGCTCATGAATTTTTAAATGAATAAGTGATCTATTAGCTTGAGTCCTACATTAGGGAAACATACAGAAAATCAAATAATTTTACTAAGAATAAAACTTAAAGCTATCTAGATTTGTGGTTTTCAATGACACTTTTTCCCGCTTCGCATTAGGGTATTGTTATCCACACTGAGATTGTGTTACTGGTAAATTTATTGCTATTGTTACTGTTAAACAATATTTTGTTGGCATTGTCATAATGCCACCTTACATTCATTATTTAATTTTATTTTTGCAACAGCATGAGTACAATTATTAAACCCATTTTACAGATAAAGAAAATGAGGCTTAGAGATACAAAGTAATTTGCTTGGGGTCACAGAAGGAGGAAATGGTTGGCTCTCCAGTCAAACACAGATTAATCCCTATGGCAAAGCCTTAGCCACTACATAAGTCACAAACAACAGTTGTCCTGAAATTTTCCATTTTCTTTCTTTTTTAAATTAAGTAATTAACTATTTTAATTTTGTTGAGTTAGAGTCTCGCTCTGTCACCCATGCTGGAGTGCAGTGACACACTCACAGCCACCACAACCTGGACCTGTTGGGCTCAGGTGATCCTTCCACCTCAGCCTTCCAAGTAGCTGGAACCCCAGGCACGGGCCACCATGCCTGGCTAATTTTTCTTGATTTATTGTAGAGATGAGGTTTTGCCATGTTGCCCAGGCTGACCTCGAACCAGTGGGCTCAAGCAACCCTCTCACCTTGGCCTCCCAAAGTGCTGGGATTATAGGCATGAGCCCTTCTTTCGGTTTTTAAATAGAAGAGACAAGGTTCTCTCATCTACATTCTGACTTTCTTTTTCCTTTTTCTTTTTATTTCAATAGCTTTAAGTGGTCCAAATTGGTTTTGGTTACATGGCTGCATTGCATACACAAAGAAGTTTGGGCTTCAAGTGTACCCACCAACCCTACCTGTGAACACTGTACCTGACAGGTGATTTTTTATCCTTCCACCTCTTCCCACCTTCTGAGTCTCCAATGCCCATTATACCATTCTCTTTGCCTTTGTAGATCCTTAAGTTTAGCTCCCACTTAGAAGTGAGGACATGTGGTGTTTGGTTTTCTGTTCCTGTGTTAGTTCACTTAGGAGGATAGTCTCCGTTTACGTCCAAGTTGCCACGAAAAACATTATTTCATTCTTTTTTATGGCTGAAGAGTATTTCAAGGGGTATATATGTCACATTAGGGAATGTTTATAGGGAG
>CAUYQG010190831.1:0-40621 GCA_963574415.1 Tarsius wallacei | reverse complement strand
TTATTGTAGAGACGAGGTCTCGCCAAGTTGCCCAGGCGGGTCTCGAACCCGCGGGCTCAGGCAATCCACTCACCTCAGCCTCCCAAGGCGTGGGATTACAGGCTGAGCCACCGAGCCCGACTGGAAAGAATTTTAATGGGGACTTAACACATGGTAAGCATTCAGGAAATGCTGGCTGTTCTTATTACAGCATTGTTCATGGTGGCAAAACACTGGAATCAACCTGAATGTCCATCAAAAGGGGACTGGTATTTTTAAAAACACAAGTGTTTAACTAGAATGAGGATGCTCTTTAAACAGTGCTGGAATGATTTTTTTTTTAAAGAATATTGTTAAGTAGGAAAAAAGCAAAGTGTAGAAGAGTGCTTATGAGCATACCCTATTCCAGTGTGGGGTATGCTTATGAATACATGGTCTCTCCAGGGAAGAAGTCACAGAGATTGGTTACAGTGATGCTTCCTGGGAGGAGAACTGGGAGGCAGGAGCTCAGGGAACTCCAGACCATTTGTACCTTTTATATTGGCCACCATACGGATATATTTCCTATTCAAGAACAATTAAATAAATTCCATTTCTGGATCTACTCATACACCTAGGACTCAGGCCAGGCATGGTGGCTCACATTTGTAATCCCAGCACTTTGGGAGGCCAAGGTAGGCGGATTCCTTGAGCCCAAGAGTTCAAGACCAGCCTGGGCAACATAGTGAAACCTCATCTCTACAAAAAAAATTTTAAAAGTTAGCTCGGTGTGGTATCACGCCCCTGTAGTCCCAGCTACAGGGATGCTGGGGTAGAAGGATCACCTGAGCCCAGGAGGTCGAGGCTGCTGTGAGCCATGATTGTAATGATCATGCCACAGTACTCCAACCTCAGCAACAGAGTGAGACTCAGACCCCTCCTCCCACAAAAAAACAGGATTCAGAGAGTTTTATGCCAGTGTGCCTAATAGCATCATTCACAATAGCTAAAAGGTGGAAACAACCCAAGTGTTCATCGACAGATGAATGGATAAACAAGATGTGGTATATATATGCACTACTGTGATCCAGCCTTGGAAAGGAATAAAATTCTTTTTTTTTGAGTTGGAATCTCACTCTGTCGCCCAGACTAGAGTGCAGTGGCTGCTCCCAGCCACCGCAGCCTTGACCTGCTGGGCTCTGGCGATCCTTCTGCCTCAGCCTTCCAAGTAGCTGGAACTACAGGCGCATGCTACCATACCCGGCTGATTTTTTAAAAATTTATTGTAGAGATGAGATCTCGCCAAGTTGTCTCAAACCTGTGGGCTCAGGCAATCCACTCACCTCAGCCTCCCAAGGCATGGGATTACAGGCTGAGCCACCGAGCCCGGCTGAAATTCTGACTCATGCTACAACATGGATGAACCTGAGAACAGTATGCTAAGTGAAATAAGCAAGTCACAAAAAGACACATACTGTATGAAATTACATGAGGTACCCAGAGTAGTCAGATTTATAGAGACAGAAAGTAGATTAATGGCCACCAGGACCTGGGTGGGTGGGGAATAGGGAGTCAGTATTTCATAAGGAATAGGGTGTTTCTATTAGGAATGACAAACTTATTCTGGAAATGGATGGTGGTGATGATTGTATAACAATGCTGCTGAATTACACATTCAAAAATTGTTAAAATGGTGAATTCTATGTTAGGTTTACCACAAAAGAAATACTTTTAATAGTAAAAATATTCCTTTATTACTTTGATTGGAGTTATGCTAAATGTAGATTAATTATACATTGCTGTATTGTATGAGACAACAAAGAAAAGTCCTATCCAAAAATGAACTTTGGGTCTCTAAATTCTGGCATTTTCCATGTCAGACAGACCTGCTGTGCTCTGCTGGCTGGCTTTTGGGGGGTTCGCAATACAGAGGGGGGTGAAAGGCTGAACCAGGACCAGAAGAGGAGGGCCTCGTCCAAAATGGGAGAAAAAGGCAGGCAGGAGGGTGGAGACAGAAGTGGAGAAATTCCCACCAGATGACACAGAAGGAGGTAAATGGAGTGGGAGTTGGGGAGGGCTTCTGACAGTGGTGGGAAAGGTCGGCCTTTAAGAGGGATACCAGAGGGACCAGACAGGGACCTGCAGAAGAATCACATGTTCCCCCGAGGACCCCGGTGACGCTGGAGATCACGGATGTGTAGAATTTTTCTGCTCCTCTCACTTGCCTGCCAGAAGGGGTTGAAGACCCCTGTTAGCTAAATAAGTCAGGAAGAGTAGAAGCTAGGGACTCCCCATCCAGACCGCCGGCCACCATGGGCCTCCCTTCTCCATCAGCACCAAACCAGGAATGGGAAGAAGCCTCCACTTTAAATCAGCATTGAAGTTGGATTATCTCACTGGACTGGACATTATAATTACTGAAATGAGACTGAGACCAAGGGTGGCCAGGACAATCTTGTGACATGCCTACCTTTCATTCAGGGGCAAAACAAGATCTAGCCCCATAGAACACGTTTTAAAGGCCAGCAAGAGGCAAAAATCAAGTTGCTTTAAGTTACACTTGTTCAATGGAAGGAACCATTGCACAGTATTGTCTTATGTTAATCGACATGCTTATACTTTGCATCTGCCATCAGACTTGAAGCTCTCTGAGGGCAGGGCCCATGTGCTTTTTATTCCCATATTGCTCCCAAAGCCTAGCAAACTGCCTGACACATACACAGTGGGTACTGAGATGAATTGCTGACCAAGAGGGATTACCCTACATTGGGCAGCACCAGGCCATTACCATGCTAACATCACACCCAGCACAGAGCAGGAGAGTAGTAAGTCCTGGTCAACTTGAATGGACTCTTTCTAAGCAGAGATTCTGTGCTCTAGGAAGTCTGTTGTTACAGGTTGCCCAGACGGAGGGTGAGAGGGCAGACATAGCAGGTGGGGATGGCCAATTTCTGTTTCTCCAACAGGGCTGTTCTTGCTCTGGAGTAAGGGAAGGGGTAAGACGCAAAAGGAGGACTCAGCCCCGACCCAGCTTGTGTCCTGTGACACCAGAAGTGAGCATCACAATGGCCTATTGAAACTCGAACCAGGCTGCATCCATTCGGAACTAAGAGCCTCCTACAGGGTTCCTGTCCTCGAAACGATGTAAAATTGTCCAAAGTATGTACTTCTGAGATAATAAGTTAGCAGAAGAAGCACAGAGCCCACTTCTTAAAATAAAGAAGTAGTTCTCAAGTAGCTCAAGAAACAAACTTTTCTACAGATGAAGGTTAAAAAAAAAGAAAACCCGAGACCATCTGATTCTAGTGGTAACACTGGAGAACACACTTACTTGATCATCCATTTCTTGTGACATCATTTGTGCCAAAGTATCTTCTTTGCTGACATGGCTACCAACCCTGTTCCTAGTGTAGTGGAGATAAAAGACATGTTTGAGTGTCTCCAGTACTACGTGCTTCGTTACTGCCTCTCTGGGAAGATAGACTTGACTAGAGGTGCATGAGTAGACATTCAGGCAAACAATGAGTCACTCGGCGAATGCCTTCAGTGGATGGGGGAAATGAGTCTCTTTAGACTGGTTCATCCAAAATAAAGGGGCAGGGGAGGAGAGCATAGCTGGCTGGTCCTTAGGGCACTCCTGGGAACATCCCTCAGCTCACGAGTTCATGGCTGAATTCCAAATCCTGGGATGCCTGCCTGGAGGGAGGGTAAAACATTACTTCTCATGGATGGAAGCCCACAAAGCTAAGGGCACTGGGTTTCTAAGTCGGGATTTCACCAAGGGCTGGGTGGCCCTTTCTTTGGAAAACCAACTGATCGCTAGGAGTCTGATACATAAGAACTATGTCTTCCGTTATTTCTGGGGAGACTAGCTTCCTGGTTTCTCACATTCGCTTCCTCTCATTCTCTATAGACCACAAGCAGCAGATCCTTGGTAATAGAATGCCTTCTTTGTGCCAAAAAGCTTGGTTGAAGTGGGGATTTTTATACAAGTCCCATGTTTTCTGGACTCCAAGGAGACATGGAAAGAGGCTGTAAATAATCCTTATGGAATTGGAAGAAGTATGAAGTAGGCGCAAGATCAACCCCTGTGACTTTCATGACTCGAGAACATGGAATTTAAGAAGGGTGGTTAGTCCTCTGTGCAGAATATAACTAGATATAAGTCTCAGCTCCTCACTTTAGAAGTCTGACATTGAACAGATGTGCGCACACATACACACGTCCCTCTCCAAAGAGATGCAACCAGAGTGGGGGGACAAGGGGGCACAAAGTAGCAACACAACTACAGGAAACCTCATAATTCTGTTACGTGCTCTTTACTATGTTGGAATGGTTATAGGTTAATTTAAACAATCAGCCCACTCCATATCTTTACTCTCTAAGTCTTGCACAGGCCGTTAGTGAAAAGCAATGCCTGACCCTTGATGGCCTGGGAACTTCTGCCTATACTACTTGGTTTGTTCACTCACACCACCAAACCAGAACCTACGACCACACTGTAACTCCATATATTCAAAACCCACTCTACTCACCCCCAGTGCAGTGGCCTGTGGCTCCGGGCCCTGAGTCCAATCCCTTTTGGGTAGACCTTGCAGTTAAAACCCACCCACCTCTCCTTTTTTTCTACCTCTACTATTAACATAGTCCCTCCTCTACTGTCTCTCCAACTGTTTTAGAACCAAAAAGTCTTTGTCTATTCATGGACACTGCAAAAGCAACATTCGTTTTATGTTTTTTAATCTCATGTCTGCGTCAATGGTTCCCGTTGGCTTATCTAATCAGCACGTCCTAGGGAGGTTTATTACTTGCCTGTTTAGCTTGTCCCAGCATAGGAGAGCCGAGGCATTTGCCTGGGAAGAATCAGCTCCTTTCAATTAAACAATCCTCAGGAAAAATGGCAGACCTTTTGCCTTTTTCCTTCACGGGCCTGAGATTATATTACTATATTCCACATCCCACCACCACCCCAGCTAGGCAAAACCCAAATCCTGACTCTTCAGAGAAGGACATGAACAAGGAAAACAAAGAAGACATTTGAACAAACCAAACCCTACAAGAAAAGCTGTGTATACTTGGTGATTTTTCTAGGTTTATACTGATTTAGGGCTGCTTTTTCTTTTATTAATTTCCTTTTTGCAAGTGGGAAAGATATGATGAGATAGAAATAAGTGGACAATGGGCAGTTTGGAGAGAGGAGGGGAAGGAGGAGAGAGAATCAGTGAGTGGGAAGTGAGGAGTTGGAGTGGAGGGGATGGGGGACGCAGCCCTGGGAGATGGGAAAGAGGAGCATGCTGGGGTAGTGCGGCATCTCCAGGCACCAGGCATCGGGCTTGGTACATACACACACCTTCCCTTCGAGCTCCTGCAACTGTCCCACAGGGAGTGCATTCTCATCTCCAACCTTGCAGAGCTGGAACAGAAGCTTAGAGGATATAATCATGCCCCTGAACTCACAGCCAAGTGGAAAAGCTGGGGTTGGAAGCCCCATTCAGGAAAGCACTCCCCTTTTTCTTCCACAGTCCCTCTGTGGTTTCTCTGAGGGTCTTCGGCCCCCATATTTCAGAGTTAACTCTTTCAGACAGGAAATTTGTCTTCCAGTTTAAAGTCCTCGCTTTATTCCCAGGTCATGTGGAGTTTTCCCTCTGTGGAAAAGCCACACCCCTGGACTGAGGCCCGCCTGTGGCAGACGTATGGAAGGATATATTGTAGAGGCCATGGCTGAGCCTTCACATTAACCCTACATCCTAGTTTCTCTTAATAATCCATGGAATCAGAGACAGGCAACACTAGGGAGATCAACGCATTCTGGGTTGCCTGAAACTTTCCTGCTTTAGCACTCAAGGTCTGTGACCCAGGAAACCCCTTAGTCCCTGGCAGATCAGCACAGCCTGAGCCAGGAACACAGTCTCAGGCCTTAGGGAGTTTCTTCTGAGGCGGGAAGTCTACAAATTCAGAAGAATATGAGGTTCCAAAAAGAAGCATAAAGGAAAGAGGGGGGTTCAGTGAATGAAAAATCACATGTCTGGATGATTAATTCATTCCACAAATGTTCAGTGCTTACTTTCCAGCCTGAGTGTTAAAGAAAAGCTTTGTAGAAAAAAAGAGGCCTTGGAGATGTACACTGAAGGGGTAGGATTTAGAACAGCAGAGCCACCAAGGAGTAACTGAGGCAGAGGGAAGGAGTCATAGAAATAAAGAGCTGAGCCAGGAGCGGCGGCTCATACCTGTAATCCCAGCACTTTGGGAGGCAGGGACGAGAGGATAGCCTGAGTCCAGGGGTTCAAGACCGACCTGGGCAACTTGGCAACCTTATCTCTACAATAACAAAAAAATTAGCTGGGCATGGTGGCGCTCACCTGTGGTTCTAGCTACTTGGAAGGCTGAGGCAAAAGGATCACCTGAGTCCAGCAGATTGAGGCTGCGGTACCCGTGAGCATGCCACTACATTCCAGCCTGGGTAACAGAGTGAGACTGTAACTCAAAAATAAGTAAATAAATAAACAAACAAATAAATAAGCAACATGAGATGTGGAAAAATACAGCATCAATATCCTGAAGACTGGGAAGCAGTTTCCCCGGCACATAGCAGGTTGGGGAGATAAAGGCTTGGGCCTGTAAACATGGGCTGGGTCATCCTATGGAGAGGCATAAACATAATCAAATGTGTCTGAAGTCAAAGGAACACGGAATGGGACTTTGTGCAGGAACGGAATAATTGGCTTCAGAGTGTACTGAGTGCAGGTGGAAAGACCAATTGGGACATTACTGCCAAGCATTCAAGTGAAACCCTTTGGTTTCTACCTACCCAGGTTTTGTTCAAATCATTTGGATATTTATTTCATATATTTGGGGTTGACTTTTCTTGGTTTCCGACTTCATGCTGAAACTTGAGGGTGAGCTCCACCTGTCCTGGTGAGGGAGTAGGAAGTATGGGGCAGAGGGCTTTCCCTCCAGGATGCATGGGGGAACCGTTTTGCAGGCTGAGAACCTTTCTGAAGGACATAGGGAGGGAACTGTCTTGGCAGCATGGTGTCCAGTGTCCACTGGGAGTTGGCTGGTGCACTGCCTGTTTCCCTGTCTAGCTCTGCTATGTTAGTCAACCCAAGCATGCTCCTTATTTACTTTGAGAGCCTTCCCACCTTGCTAGAAAAGGACAGCCATTTGGCTGTTCTGCGTGAGCAAAGGGAGAGGCAGGGTGGAGGGGTGGAAGCACAGCCTGAAGTCCCCTAGATGCCACAGTGCCCTGCTATTGCTCCCCAACTCCCTTGTCTCTCAGCCTTCGGTTTCCCGCTCTATTTCTCAGATGACTCCCCCCTTTCTCCTCGTTGGGAGGCAGGTTTCCCTCAAATGTGATGCAAGTGGAGCCCAATTGCTAATTGGTGAAACTCAAACCACATCCAGAATGCCAGCAGCAAGGAATTCTGGGAAATAAAGTTTTTGCCTTCCCAGTCTCTAATTAGAAGGGTGAAAAGTGAGGAGGGCCAATCCAAAAATCTACCACAGGGTTCCGAATGTTTTACCAATTTGACAAAGGTATAGTTGGGTTTCCAGTTGCCTGTTGTGTGTCTATTCCATGAAGAAGAACCCAGAGTGGAGGTGGTGACAGGCATCCTTAGCCCTAGGACACCAGCCCTGTAAGAACATGAGGATCCCACGTGAACCCTGTGACTGGAGTGGGATGCAGGACTTTCCCATAGAAGGGAAAATACTGGGCATCAGGTTCAAAGAAGCCTTCTGATAACCCTTTCCTGTTTTCCAGCATTGCTTTGGCATTTGTTTCTTTCCTTTTTTTTTTTCCCCTCAAGTTATCCCATAAGGTTGCATACTTTTCTTTCCTTCATTAAAAAGAGATATAATCCTAGTTGGATTTAGGAAGTAAAAAGAAGTAAACATTAGAGTTCAGTTTGCCATCTTGAACTAGAGAGTTTTTGACTTAAGGTTGACTATTTTTTCATTTGATACTGAGCAGTTGTATTTTTTTGTGAGTTACATATTCTTATTCCTGTTTATATTGGTATGTTTCTTTTTCCTATTTATAAAAGTTATTTATCACATACTATAAATACATTTCTGTGTTTGTCATTTGTCATTCAATTTTGTTTATGTCTTTTCTTTTTCTTACAGAAAGATTTAGTGTGGTGTGTGTGTGTGTGTTTTAATAAAGTGCAATTTATACATATTTTCCTTTAAGGTTTCTAGTTTTGCTGTCAATCTTAGAAAAGTTTTAGCACTCTCAGTTTCAGAAACACTTAGATTTTCTTCTAGTTCTTTTCTGGTTTTTGTTTATATTTAAGTATTTGATCCACCTGGACTTTAATTTGGTATATGGTATAACACAACACTTTAACGTTATTGTTACATCATCATTTGTCAAATTACATACCCTGTACCCACTGGTTTGAAGTGCTACCATGATTCTGCATGCCTGCGTCTGTTCTCAGCCAACCATCCTGATGTGCCCTGCACTGGTTCCCTTTCCCACCATACACTCAACCCTCAAACCACCGTGTTCTGATTTCTGTCTGCCCCCAACCAGTCACAAACATTTCTGTGGCAAAGCTCATCATGACTTCTAATTGGCAAAGATCATCATCAGACACTTTTCAGGACTTTTCTTGATAGACCTCTCTATTACATCTGATGTTGTTGGCCATTCCTTCCTTCTTTTGTTTGTGGTTGTTTTGTTTGCTTGTTTGTTTTGCTTTGGTATATTTTGGGACTTGTGGGCCCTCAGGTGTGTGCATCTTCATCTTTGTTAAGTAATGCCACAGTTTTTCAAATTGGTGGTAGCACCAGCAGTGTGTGAGTCTAACTGGATTATGGAAGGACAAGAGTTGGTAGCTCTGGGGTGCTCCAGTTCTCTGTCCCAGGCATTTGCTCAGTGTCCCCTTTGTGCCATATCCCCACAAATCTCCTCTCCTGTGCACTTGAGTCCTGCTACTGGCCTAAACCAACCCCACCATCATCACTATTCTCCCCTCAACACAAGCAAACCAATAGAGAGCTTTAAAGACTCACCTTCCTAAAACCCTGTTTTTGCATTTCGTTCCGCCAGTGGCTGCCCAGTGCGGTCAAATGAAGTCTGAACACCTTGGGTTGGCACTGAAGTTCTTCAGTCTGGCTTCCTCATTCCTACTCAGCCTTATCGTCCCACCCCCTCCCCAGAGGGCAGACTTGAGTGCAGCCAGGGGGACCCATCCTGCTGGTGGGGAGCAAAGTGGTACACCACTTTGCAGAAACAATGTGGCAGTATTTTAAAAAGATGAAAATGCACATACCGAATGGCCAAGCATTTTCACTCTTTAGAAAAACTTCTGGCCCATGTATACCAGAGCACAGGAACAAGGGAGAATGTTTATGTAGCACGGATTGTAGGTGCTTGAACTTGGAAGCAACCCAAGTGTCCATCAAGAGTGGTATGGATGAGTTTCTGTCTCTTCACCCTTCTTCATGACTGAACTTACATGGCATGTTACTTTTTCAGATAATGTATCTTCATTTTAAACAAGAGCCCAACTACCTACTTTCCAAAATAGCATTTTTTCACTGTCAAATCAACTTCTAATATCACTATGCTAAAATGAAAATTCTCTTTAACATGGTGTAGTCATGCTTTTATCATTGTTAATCCAAGTTCTCCTTTTTTTCACATTCACTTCTTAAAAGTCTTTAGTTTATTATTTTTTTTTAGTTTTCAGTTCTATGTGTGCATACAGTCTCTCCTTTGTTTTTTGTTTTTTACAAAGGAGTATCAAGATGGGTTAAAAGTGATCTTAGATATCTTCATTTATCCTAGATTCTGTTCACTGAGGCTTTGGAAAACAAAAGTTTGATTTCACAACTTGGTAGGCAAGCTGTGTTTACTTCGCAAGTTCACGAAAGTTCAGTTCCACCCGTTAGTCTTTGCTCAGTTGCTTGAGTAGGTCCTAATTACCTGAGCCGATTCTTTTTACTAAGATCAGAAGGGTATCTTCTGGCAAACCAAGGCTGGCTTGTATTCTCTATGGAAACTGGACAAGCCACTGCTGCAGCTAGAGGGCCCAGTCAAGGATCTTTCCAAACTAGGTGTCTTCAGTTGTCAAGTGTATGTAGCTGACTAACACCCCAATCTCTCAGGGAGGACAATCTGCCTGTCTGAGCCACCTTGTTTTCTGGAAAGTGTCAAGATTTGGTAGTCTAAGCATTGGGGAAGAATAACATTTTCCTCCTCATGTTTCAGCGAAAGGCATGGGACACTGGACCATTCGATAATGATATTAGTTTTCAAAGTACATTAAATCAGCTAAGTTAACTGGTTAACCGTAAGTTCACCAATCCATCTGATCTGACATTATGCAAAAAAAATACAAGTAGAAACCTAGAAAAAACAAGCATGCCAAATATTGGCTGAGACCAACTACTATTTCATCCGATATTCCACCCCCTCAACCTCAATTGTTCTGCTCTTTCTACTTCAATGGGTGACTTCACAGAAATGGGATGCTAGGCTTCATCAAGGTGATGACTTTTATGGCCAGCCTCTCTGAGCTGGGTAGAAATTAGCATTGCCTGCAATTTTCAGGTGATGCTGATGCTATTGGTCATGAGACCACACTTTGAGAACCACTGCTCTAAATCCAATTAACAATTCACAGGGAATGCAGAATACAGAGGAACTTGTTAACACCATGAGGATGCAATTTAGAAAACTAAGAAATAGTTCCTTCAACAAATAAATTATAAGGTAGGCTGGGCATGGTGACTTACCCTGTAATCCCAGCACTTTGGGAGGCTATGACGGGAAGATTGCTTGAGCCCAGGAGTTCGAGACCAACCTAGGCAACATGGTAAGACCTTGTCTCTATAAATATTAATAATAATAACTTAAAAAAATAAATTATAAGGAGAAACAAGCAAGAAAGAAAGAACCTAGAGACTAGAGGAGACTTAACAGATATAGAGAGCAGATCCAATATGGTGGCCCAGTCAGAGTACAGGCCTATCCTGTGAGCAAACTGGATGTCTACCAGATTCTGCCCCAGGCCTCCAACAGTGGCCACAGACTGGAATGTAAACAAGACTGCTTAGGCTGGTCATCTTCGAATCCCCTTAAAGGGGAAGACTTCCTGTGTCAACTCGAGTACAAAATATTGAGCTCTCAGGCACCAGTAGAACAATATACAGACATTGCTGAAGAGGCAGTGACAGATTCCAGCTTCTACTCTGTAATGTTCCAGAATGACCCTGGGCAAGCATAGTGCTTTCACTGGCATTGGATTCATAGATCAGGGTGATGCCTTTGACTTTGATATCTCCCTGCAAAACTCACCCTAAGTGGATAATGCAGGTATCTAAGATGTCCAAATGATCTCTGGGAATGCACACTTATCCCAAGTTGGAGCTGAGCTTCAAGGAAGGACAGACTATCAAGTTGAGTACAGGGAACATTACAACCAAGAAGTGATGTGTCATAGCCCTGCATGGTGGCCCACACCTATAGTCCCAACTATTCAGGAAGCTGAGGTGGGAAGACTACTTAAGCCCAGGAGTTGGGGCTGTGGTACACTAGGCTCACACCAGTGAATAGCCACTGCACTCCAGCCTGGACATCATAGCAAGACCCTGTCACTAAAAAAAAAAGTTTGTTATGAGATTATGTATTTCTTTTTTTTTTGAGTTGGAGTCTCACTCAGTCGCCCAGACTGAAGTGCAGTGGCTGCTCCCGGCCACCGCAGCCTCGACCTGCTGGGCTCCGGCGATCCTTCCACCTCCGCCTTCCAGCAGCTGGAACTACAGGCGCACGCTACCACGCCCGGCTAATTTTTTTGATTTATTGTAGAGATGAGGTCTCGCCAAGTTGCCCGGGCAGGTCTCGAACCCGCGGGCTCAGGCAATCCACTCACCTCAGCCTCCCAAGGCGCGGGATTACAGGCTGAGCCACCGAGCCCGGCTGAGATTATGTATTTCTAAGCCCAGGATTGCAAGGGACTGGACTGGAGGTCTAAATTTGCTACCAACCCCACCTGGAAGCAAGTCACTCTTCCGGCTCCCTCCTCTGAGGTTGCCATCAGCAATGCCTCACCAGCTGTTTCAAATCTAACCATGGAGGTAGTGATGCAGCAGGCTGAGATTCTCCTGCTCCTGTCATGACATCAGTACCAGCTCTGTTTCTGTGAGCAATGACTTGGAGAGAATTTAGCACTGTAATCCACTCTGTTCCAAACCTGGCACCACAGCAATCCAACTGCGTCCAGATCCGAGTAACCCTGGTAGGACATCATGGACAGAATTGAAGAATAAAAATGACTTTGAGGATATGGGAAATAAATCTCACCCTTGGAGAAGAAAATTGCCCAGGAAGAAGGTGCAGAAGGTTGATCTGGTAAAAGAAACAATTTTTTTGTAAAATACTTTTTTCTGATATATGCGTTAGGGGAAGATCAGAATCCTTACACCGAGCCAGTGGATATTCATGAAGACCTTGCCACAGAGTATATCAATGACATGATTAGCTTCCAAACCAATTGGAAGGCAAGGTCAAGTACAAGTTGAAGATTTGTCTTCTTGATTTGAAAGGATCCAAGGAAGTTTTCTAGGGTTAAAGACTTGCTTACTATGAATGAACAACTGAAATGAGCTAGAGGATGGATGCAGTGGCTCATGCCTACAATCCTAGCACTTTAGGAGGCCAAGGCAGGAGGATTGCTCAAGTCCAGGAGCTCGAGGCCACCCTAGGAAAAAAATCAAAACATTAGCTGGGCATGGTGGCACGTGCTTGTAGACCCAGCCACTTGGGGAGGCTGAGGCAGAAGGATCACCTGACCCCAAGAGGTCAAGGCTACAGTGAGCCGTGATAGTGCCACCGCACTCCAGCCTGGGCCACAAAGTGAGACCTTGACTGAAAAAAAAGAAAAAAAATGAACGAGAAAAAGCATTTGACGAAACCAACCATGAATGTCACATTCTCAGTACTTTCTGAAACTGCATTATATGTACATGGACAAGTATATGTAACAACTGAATATTTTCTACAGTAAGGGCCTGATATCTAACCATGTAAATGAAAGATGGAGAAACACAAACATTTCGTGTCTTCAATTTTAGAGAGTTATTTGAGACTTTGTCTGCCTTCATATTAACATACTTGAATTACTTATTTGGGTTTAACGACCACACGTAACGTACCTTGCAAACTGTGCAGTGCCTTCTGACCTGTGAATAGGTGAAGTAGTACAGGAGTTGCATTGTGTCTTTGTGCCATTGTAAGCCATACTACAGTTTGATATGTGAAATCCAAACGGTACCTTTGACCTACCATAGCTTAGACACAGCTGGTTCATGTATTCTTTAGTTCCTAGACAACACTAACCTGACAGATTATTAAAGTTTGTGAACTGGCTTGTGTTTCTCTTAAGTAGAAGATAACATAGGAAAATAGTCTATTACAAGAAGGTTTGTATTAAAAGAGGATTTGCTTAATAGTCTTTTTTTCAATAGTAAGTGATATTTTGGAGAACCAAGTTTCATGTGAATGGTTCAGTGTTGGAAGGCTTTTTAAAAAGCTTTGGAGCCAGGCTCGGTGGCTCAGCCTGTAATCCTGTGCTTTGGGAGGCTGAGGTGAGTGGATTGCCTGAGCCCGTGGGTTCGAGACCCACCTGGGCAACTTGGCGAGACCTCATCTCTACAATAAATAAAAAAACCTGCCGGGCATGGTAGTGCATGCCTGTAATTCCAGCTACTCGGAAGGCTGAGGCGGAAGGATCGCCGGAGCCCAGCAGGTCAAGGCTGCAGTGGCCGGGAGCGGCCACTGCACTCCAGTCTGGGTGACAGAGTGAGACTCCAACTCAAAAAATAAAAATAAAAAATAAAAATAAATAAAAAGCTTTGGGGTTTATCCATACTATTTATCATTTTATGAGAATTTATTTTTTAGATCAAATTAAAGCTTCTAAAAATAAATGAATTTAGTAGTTGGAATGACACTGCTTAAAAACTTGATGACAGAATAAGCATTGGATATTGTCTTATCAACACTCTTGTTAGTACTGTTCATTGTGAAAATGTATACTCGACTAAAAACCGTATGTGGCTATGGAAACCACTTTTGTAGTTCAGGATATACAGGTTTGTGTGTAGTTAGCTACACCACATGAAATTAGCTTAGCTTAGCTTACAATAAGGATTGAACTTGCATGTAAAGGGATCAATGAATGTTACTGTTTGCAGAACTAAAAGTTTTGTGCGCCCCTTATAAACATTATCTACAAACCAGTACTTGGGAAAATTCTGCTTTCTTAGCCTATTGAGACTAAGAATAAAGTCTGAAAAATTGTTTTTTTGGTTTTTTTTTTTAGTTGGAGTCTCACTCTGTCGCCCAGACTGGAACTAAAGGGGCATGCCACCATGCCTGGCTAATTTTTTGTAAAGACAAGGTCTCACTATGTTGCCCAGTCCAGTCTCGAACCCCTGAGCATGGGTATAAATCAAAACATTAGCCAGGCATGGTGGCACATGCCTGTAGTTCCAACTATTTGGAAGCCTGAGGGAGGATCACCTGAGCCCAGCAGGCCGAGGCTGTGGTGGCCCCCAGCGTGTCACTATACTCCAGCCTGGGCAACATAGTGAGACTCTGACTCACAAAAAAAAAAAGGACATTCTTCTCTGCTTGTTGAAGTGTCAAGGTCTTACCATACTTATGGCTGACTATGAAGGAATCAGAAGACCAGGGGGAAATGATCTCTAACATTTGCAAAATGTTTCTTCACCTTTTAAATTCTTCAGTCTATTCAGTCATCTCATGGCCCTTATGTACCCTTTGTGCAGTCCCATTTAGCAATTTCATGAGGCAAAACAAAAACAAACAAACAAAAAAACCCTTGCAACTTCCTAGTCCACTGAGCCAATTCTCTGAAAAAGGACAGACTTGTTTCAGTGTTTATAAATCCAGAATTTTGACAGGCATGGGTATAAAGCAAAAACCTCTTTCCTGGTCCCTGTTACATACCCTCTTCACCACAGTCAATGCTGGGTGTGGCTCCATTGGCCTCTCATGAATTTACGTGACGCTTCCTATGACAAGAGGGTCACGCTGGTAGCACTTCCATTCTTCTCTGCTTGTCGAGGTGTCAAATCTTCAGTCAGCAGGTGTGGCTTGGATGAAGGAAGTTAAAGGGGATGTTCTAAGTTATACTCCAGAAATGTTTATCTTTTCATCCAGTTGCTGCAATTGAAGCAAAGCTTTACTTTGTATCTGTGCCATTACTTAATCTATGGTAAAAGGGTTTAGAATTTTAACCTGACCTCTGTCCCTGGGAGTAGGTGTCCCTGTTTCTGCTGGCACAGAGGGAGACGAGGTCACTGCCCATACTACCCAACTTACATAGCAGAGGAGCTGCCTGCATGAAACGGGAAACCCCGGAGAAGCAGGAGGAAGCCTTCACGCGCAGGCCTGGTGCTCTCCAGGTGTCCTGGGCCTGCTAACAGGGGGTAAGGTCATGCATGTAAGAAGCTTTCCCAGCTTGGCACGCGGGCTGTAGAACACACCTGTTCCTAACTCACTTTTGGCCCTAAGGCTGGGCGGGAAAGACTTAGCTCTGGGGCCTTGCACACCCCCTAGGATTAGCCAGAAGCAGCCTAGGGGGTCTTTGTGGTGCCCCACAAAGAGGGGCAGTGCCCCGCCCCTGCTCTCCACAAGGCACAGCACAGAAATAATCGTGAACCGAGTAGGTGAATTCAAATGGGGGGGAGGTGCCACTAGGTTTAGACTCTTCCTAAGACCTTGGCCTGCTAAGAGGAAGAGGAAACAGAGCTCAGATGGGAGAAAACAAGACAGTAACTACCCATGGAAGCAAGCTGAAAGCTGGGGCACCAAAAACAACCCGTCCTTTGGGCCTCAAAATATGGTTAGTATTTGTGTCACAAGTCTTGGAAATGTGGCTGCTTGAATTTCTCATCCTTTTCATTCATTTAATATCAGCATCTCCCAGGCAACCTTTTTAGAGCACCTGTATCAAGCATGCTATCTCATTTACTCTTCCCCCTGAAATTACCTGAGGAAGGGCTACCACCCGAGGAAGGTGCTATTGGTCTCATATTACAAATAGAGAAACTGGGGCTGAAAGGTTAAGCAACTTCCCTAATTTCAGACTGCTCAGTAGAGGAAGGGTTGGGATACGAGTCCTAGTCTTATTTCACGAAGCTGCCTCCATGCTGGGGCAGGTGATGTAGGCCTGGGAATCTGCCCAAAACCCCCCAAAAGAGACCGGCTCTAATGGTACAGAGTTGAGAATGTTGATGCCCTGCCCCTGCCAACTGCCAGCCAATTGGCTTAGTTCTGTCACGCTGGCAGTTCTGGGTTTGGGTGAATCAAAGATGGCTGCTACTGAGTTATGCTCTGTCCTTGGAACACAAAGTACCTCGAGGCCGCTCCCCCACCATGACATTCCAGTTTCCAGAAATCACTCCCATTGCCATCTACCTGGCCAACCTATCACCACAATCGCCATGAACTGAAGCTGCTCAGGACACAGTAGCGACTGTGAGCTGCTGCCTCCTCTTTCTTGCCACCACAATCCAGCTTCTGCTCCCCCAACCCAGAGAGACTGAGCTGGCCACCTTGCCAGCCATCTGTGAATCACAATGGCCACTTCTCAGAACTCACTTGCCCACCAAGCTCCTCAGTCCCTCTCCTCCCTCTGCAGCTGTGTGACAGCACATTCTCTGCAGGTCCCCTGCTTGCGATGGTGCTCCTTTAGGCTGCAGGCTCTTTAACTCTTAGGGCTGCCCAGGACTCTACCTTTCCCTTCCCTCTATACGCTCTTCTCAGGTAACTTGCTGCTTCAGATTCTCTCAGCCTTACCCACTCCCGGGTCTCCAGCTGCCTGCTCTGCCCCAACCAACTCCCGACAAGCCATTGCCTATATTCTGCTCCCTACCACCTCAGGACTTAAATGCCACACTGCAGGGCATGGGATCTGGCTTTCACAGTGGCCACGTAATATCATCCAGCCAAGCAAGGGGTAACTAACAACCCCCAGGGCAAACTTTGAGCAGTGAAGGACAGGCAGGAAGCAGGGCAGGTAAATTTCCCCTCTATCCCTCCATCAATTCCAACATGTTCTAGCCAGACACGATTTTCTGTGTAGTCTACCCAGAACTATCTCATGTGGGCCAAGTGACCAGCTGGGTCTATGTAAAGCAGCGGCCAATTCACTAAAACAAACTTTTGGTTTTCTTCTCCTCCTTTTCCTCACTCACTGCTCTGGGACTACACCTCTTAATAAAGCATTAGCACTTAAGTTTTGCCCCGGGTTCAGTTTTCTAAGTAACTTGAATTAAGACAGTGACCTCATCCAAACGATGCCTTCAACCACCACCTACATGCTCCCAATTCCTTCCCCAAACTGTATCTCCAATCCAGACTTCTCTGCTTAACTCCAGACCCAGTTGGCTCAAACTGCCAGCTGGATCTTTTCCACTTGCACATTCTCACAGGCCCCTCAAACGCATGTCCAAAGTGTAACTTATCATCCTCCTCCCCAAGCATATGCCCTTTTCCTGTATTTGGGGAGATGCAGAGATGAAAGACACCCTAAAGGAACTCTGCTAAAGTGAGAGATTGAGGAGTTAACTAACGATGACAATAGCAACAGATGCTGAACGGCCCAAAGCTGTGCAGGAGCACGTACTGAAAAAGAGAAGCCAGCCCACTGTGTGCCAGGTGCAGTGCTCGATGCTTGTACGCACAGTTTCGTTTAGTCTTCACAACAACCCTGTAAGGTATTATTCCCATTTTGTAGGTAATAAAACAGACCAGAGGTTATAAAACTTGCCAAGGTCACAAAGCAACTAAACCCAAGCATATTTGAAAAAAATGGTCTATTACTCTTTCGTGCTTCCAGAAGAGGAACACCAAACAGGCCACAGGGATTGGAGATTTCCTGGATGGCAATGCCAATAAACGAACAGGATCTCAGCTGAGGATTGGGATGAAGTGGGGGCAGGAAAACGGAGTGGAGAAAAGGAGGCCGATGGCATGCTGGGTGGTAGGAAGAGGGTGAGAGAGTACAGGGTGGCAAGAAACTGTAGAGGTTCACTATAGCTGGCCCACCAGGCACCTGGAAGCAGCAGTTCTGAGAGGCCGGAGAGGCAGACAGAACCCAAATCATGATGGCCTTGTGTGCCATTCCAGTGAACTTAAAGTTTAAATTCTAGACACTTAGAGGAAACACTTCAGAATTTTATTTAAACTTTACAATCTAGTTGGAGAAACCATTTCAGGATTTAAACTGGGGAGTGACATGGCCCAGTTTGCATTTTGGAACGGTCCCTCTGCATCGATGTGTATGAAGAACTGGTTAGAAAGACAATGGAGGTAGGGTAACCTGTTTAAAGACTGCCCAGAAAAGATATTATACCCAAAGTTAGCAGTGGGTGGAAAAAAGCAGACAGATTTGTGAGACGGTAACCGGACAGGGCCAAGTGACGAAATTAGTCAAGGAGTGTGAAAAAGGAATGAAAGACATCCAGGCTTGTGTTTTGTCACATCCAGGACATGGAAGAGATTATTTCAGTTTTGGACAGGCTGACCTTGAGACAGATACTTGTGGAATGTTCATAGCCAACAAGTAATTGGATGAATGAGTCCAGCATAAGAGACCAGTTCAAGTGGCAAGAAACTACCACTAAGGAAAAAAGGACCGAACAAAAAAGCCCTGTTCTTCTTCTTCAAGTGCCCCGTCTTGGGCCTCAGTGTCTTAATCGCCAATCAGAAGGCAGCTCAGCGGCTTGAGTAGAAAGGACGGAAACACAATGGGGTCTGTGATTTCCTTAGCACAGGAGGAGCTCAGTTTGGAGAGGTGTGGTGAAGACTCAGCAACCCTTGTCAACCAGTTCTGAGAACTAATCCCTGGTATGTAACGCATTAGATCCTATGCTGTGAAAAGGTATTGGCTGTGTACCATCCTTGAGAGCATTGAGGAGTCACCCAAATCATGTTCGCTTGCAATCCCAGTTGAGACAGGGGAAGATACAGGGCAGGTATTCACACTCCATCACCCACCGACCCTCCCAGAGAGTATACTAACTGAGAATGTGGGCCCTGAGCTCCTACCTTGGAGCCCCCCTCCTCCTGTCTGCCCCTTCCCCTCAAGAGGACTGCTCTGAAGTGCAGTGATCTCTTTCTCCATCGAGATCAGAGTCTTTCTGTCCCGCTTATTTGGCTCTGGCTTGGGCTGGCTTTCTTTCCCTAAGTGGGGAATGAAAGAGAGCATCAAGGGGTCAGCCAACTAAACTAAACTGGGGCTAAGCTCGAAAATGCTTGGATGCTGTTCACCAACCTTATGGGTCCTAACTTTAGAGGTGTTTTCAGCAGGTCTAGAGCAAGACTCAAAAAGTTGTTAATTTTTAAAAGAAGCTCCCAGGTGATACTAATTTGTAACGAGGTTGGGATATATAGCTAGATAGCTTTTGATATGTATAGATTTTTTTTTTAAGACAGAGTCTCAGTCTGTCACCCAGGCTGGAGTGCAGTGGCACCATCATAGCTCATTACAGATTTGAACTCCTGGGCTCAAGTGATCCTCCTGCTTCAATCCTCCTCCCCCTCCCCCTCACACCCAGTACCTGGGACTACAGGAAAGAGCCACTATGCACCACTAATTTAAAAAATATTTTGGTTTTCTTTTGTAGAGACAAGGTCTCACTGTGTTGCCTGGGTTGACCTCAAATGCCTCGTCTCAAGTGATCTTGCCTTGACCTCCCAAAGTGCTAGGATAACAGGTGTGAACCACACTGTGCGTGGTCTATTCCTTCTTACTAGCTGTTGCTTCAGTTTTCCCTTGTTTGGTAAATATTCCCTCCGAGAGGATCCAGGTCTTATGGAGACTCTGGATAGTGCAGCAGAAAATTGGCTGGGGTGGTGATTACACCACGATTCCAGCTCCAAAAACTAGAGAGAAGAGCAGCAGAAACTCCGGGAAGCAGAGACGGGGCTGGCAGAAGCTGCACCCTCTCAGCCCGCCCAACTCCACAAGTGAACTTAGGCGTCGAGCTCTAAGTCTCGCTCTTTCCCCCTTGCTCAGACCAACCCACTGAACAGGAATTTGAGAGAGACAGCAGCACTGTATTGGTCACTACAGAGAAAGGCCCTCAAGTTTGCGACAGCCAAGTCACCCTCAGCATCCCCTCTCCTCCACTCCTGCCCTGAGCCGAGTGGCCCAACTCCCACTCTCAACACCACACAGACAGCACTGAAGCAGAAGTTGTTTTAATCAAGGGGTGAAGTCCTCAATCGGGGGACCTCACTCAGCCTTTGGTGGTGGGGTCTCAGCCTGTCCCCCACATGCCCTGAGGCCCCTCAGGAAGGAGGGAGCAGCTGTTCAACAAATTATGGTAGAGGCCACGGAATGGGAATGGCAGAAGCCAGGTCAAGGGGAAGGGGCAGGGCACTGACAGGTGGGAGTGAATCGAATGGGGCAGGAGGAGCTTAACCCACGTGGTTCTACCTGGGGGCTGGCTGAGGTGGCTGTGCATCGGCAGAGCGGCACCAGGAGGGCTGAGGGCTGAAGGGGGTGGCAGGGAAGGAGTGCTTAGGAGATGAGGCGACTGTGAAGCTGGTGCAGCTGCTCCTGGGTCAGCACCAGCCGGTGACGCTGTCCAAGGCCAGTCGCACACGAGAAGGTCACTTTGCCCATGTAGACTGTGTCATCCTGCTGCTCCTCCTTGGCCTGGGGGTTGGTGAGGGGAACAGGACCCCAGGTCAGGGGCTCACTTGAGCTGTGGGCCTCTGAAAAGGTCCCTGAGCACTGAGACCAAGAACCTCTGGGCGACGGAGGCTTCTAAGTTCCTAGGCCTTGGTGACCACATTTTTCAAATTAGAACAGGGGTATATAGTTTGATAAGGGAGTTTTAAGCCCCTCCTGGTGTCAAAAGCCATGAAAGATATTATTTAAGTGCTAAAATACTAGAATCTCTGGAAGCAGCATAAGCACTTTTGAGTTACTTGCAAGTAAGACTTGGTCAGATAACCCAGGGTGTGCAGTTCTTGGACCTGAGCCTCCAAAGGCCTCGGCGTATTCTGGGGGAAATGGGCCCCACCTGGGCCCTGCACACTGTCTTGTCCTCTGCCCCATGCACCCCTTTACCCTGAGGAAGGCTGATGAAGGGAAGGTGGCAAAGTCGGTGGGTACTGTGGCTCCAGGGCGCTGAGCCACCGTCTCCTTGAGGACCTCATCCTAGACAGAGAGAGAGCAGGCATTTAGAGGACCCGCAGCTAGCACAAGATCACCCTGGTTTCACAGAGACACTAATACCAGGGGGCAGGGACCCAGTCCTGTCTATCATCATACTTTTGCTCTTACCTCCAACCCCATCCCTACCCCAACATCCCTCCCTACTTTACAAGTCCCCATCACTTAAGGCCTGACAAGGATTCTACTGCCTCTGGGAGGCCATGCCCAACCATTCTACCCCAATACGATCTCACTCCGAAAGAAGCTGCAGGTTGAGCCACTTACTCTAAAGACAGCCCTAGCTCATCCATTTTAGTATGAGATCTGTCTTCTGTTTGTACCGAGACAGTCCAAGGAAAGAACCCTATCTTCCCTTCCACCTCCCTCCCCCAGACTGCTATTTAACACAAGCCCAGAGGAATCCAGAGTGCCTGGCTCCACCACTGACTGCTCTGAAGTAAGCTCTGTAGGGTGGGGAAGGGCAGAGTCTGAGCTGACCTTGAGCTTCTCGATGGTGTCACTCAGGGACTTGAGCTGAGCCACTTGATCCATAAGCTGGGCTGATGGGCTCTTGGCAGCTGTGGGGAGGGAAAGCTGGTGAGACCCACCAAGGCCCAGGCAGGCAGCTATACTGGATTTAGGTCAGGAGTTCAGGGACTGAGCCTTCTCATGAAGCAGGTACTTAAGAGACAGTGGGTGAACTGAGCAAACTGAACTGTGAAGTCAAAGAATACTGCTGGGAAGAGCCTCTACGGTGTGGCACTGCCAGGGCAGGGGCTAAATTCCCAGGCCAAGAGGAAGGGGTGTGTCATTCGTCTTGGAGATCGGTGGGGACATACCAGGGCTAGTGCGAGTGATGTCTACTACGTGGGTGTGCGTGCTCAGCTGATTCAGTGTCTCCAGCAGCTGGCTGGTCTTCCGATACAGCGCTCCAGCTGCTAACTCACTGCCAGAGCTGGCATGGGGCAGGAGGGATGGCTTTGCAACATGCAGAGGGGGCAGGGCAGTCAAGGATGCCTTCATCTGGGCTCCCTGTGGAGGGAGAAAGAGGGGTAGTAGGAGCAGGTGCTAGAAGGCCCTTGCCGTCTCTCAGCAGTGGGGCAGGTATGCTCCATCTCTCATCCCAGTCCCCCAGGTGGCTCCCTCACCTTCAGGATGCTGTTCTCATGCTGGAGCTGCGAGATGTGCAGCCTCATGGCAGAGATCTGTTGAAGCAGCAGTGGTGAGTCCTTCACCAGCCCTGGGCCTGGCACAGACCCTGGAGTCTGCCCAGGGGCGCCCCCTGTGAGTATCATAACAAACGTCATCAGCCCAGGTAAAGAAGATTGAAAAATGGGCTCCATCCCTGCTCTTCCCCTTTCCTTATCCCCCTACCTCCATTCCTGGCTCCCCAAAAGGGAAGCCTCACCTTGCTCCCCCAGCCCAAATTCCCACCTGCCCTGGTAACCCCTAGTCGGTGTGGGTCTCTACCTCGCTGCTGTTCTTCTGTGCTCGGAATAGCCCACGGGGGAGCAGGAAAAGAGGAGAGAGGAATTAGATGATTTGGGGATAGGGGGACACACCAAAGGAATCTTGGACGTGACCTGCAAGAAAGCCCTTTTCCTGATCATCACGCCCTCTCTGACAAAACGAGGCCTCTGCCCCTTACCTTTGGGGAAGAGCAGATATATGTGAAAGAAAGACAGCAAAAGGGAGTGAAAACATGAGACAGTACCGTATGTGAGGAAGAATGTCAAAGGGAGTATGTGCTAGAGAAAGCACTTGGGACATGAAGTTGTTCCTACCTCCCTGCCCCATACCCTAACTCCAAGAAGGGCATGGGGAAAGCTCTGGGGACCCCGGTATGTCTGCACCCTTGGTGCTCACCCACAGCAGAGCTTAAGTTGAATATGCAAATACACTCCCTTGCTCCTCAGGACTCCCATGGCTCTGAGACAAAAGACCCCATTTTCTGGTGGGAAGTTTCTATAAATTCAAAACTGGTGTTTGTTTAAAGAGACTATGCTAAAACAATACAATATGGTAATTCTGGAGACTCCCCAAAAGAACACATACCTGCGCATACCACAGAAGTCTAAAGTCAAGAAGAGACTTGGTCACCTCCCAAGATTAAGGAGTGCCAGTGACAGTGAGAATAAGACTCTACCTAGGTGAGGTCAGGAGCAGCAGGAAAAGTCTAGAGGGTTTAATTCCAGGGCAAGTTTGTCTTCTGGAGGTGAGAAGGGAAAGAAACTGAAGAGCAAAAAACTATAGACAGATGAGGACAAAGAAGGCAGCAGCCACCTCCTCAGTCAGGAAACTGGGGAATCTGGGCCTTGGGAGCATGAAAAATTCCAGGCAAGGAGACCTGACCACACTGAGTGACTAGGCAAAGGTTAGAACACAAGCCCCAAGTGAAACTGGGAGAAGCTGGCGATGGAAAAGATGACCACATCACAAAATGAAGCCACCTGAACTCAGTGCCTGAGCAGAGCAACACTCGAGAGCAGGCATCAGGCAGGCCAGATGCCCCAGGAGAGTTAGCCCAGCCTGCTGCAGGCTGACAACCCTATGGGGCAAAGGGCCAGGTACGAAAAGTCAGACTGCAGAGCCAGGAAGGACAGGTACTAGAGTCCAACTGCCATCATTATTCTAAGCTTCACTGACAAGTTGGTAAGGCCTCCTTTGGTCAGAGGAACTCAGCATATATATTTGGGGGAAGTGAAAACTTGGCAAAGCTGGCACAGAGTGAAGCTGAGCAAGCACATTCCCGGCTAAACAGCCGGGAGATAAGAGAAGATAGAGGTCAAATTGAGGCCAAGGACAGGAGAGGACAATCTCTGCACCAGCACTGACTATCCCATTGTACTCACCACCAGCAATGCCTGAGACTAGGGTAGCAATGCCTGAAGGAGGGGGACCCCGGAGCCCCTCAATCGTGCGCTTGGACTGGCTGTTCAGCCGCTGCTTTAGCTCTGCCTTCTCTGCCTCCAGCTGGTCGATGTCACCCTGGAGCGCATCCATCGTCTCCTCAAAGTCTCTGGGAAAAAAGAATCTGGGATTGGGCAGCGTTCCTTCCCCACAGCACTGCCTTCCTATTCAGTCCTGTGAGGTCCTTGGAGCAGCTGTGCTAATGAGGGTCTAGGGCAGAGCAGCACAGGCTTTGGTGGGGGTGGCACAATGGGGTGGGCATCAGGGAGAGAAAACATGAGAGTCTCATTACTAGATGACCTGAGGAGGGGGATGGGTTAGGAGGCCAAGAGCCTCCAGCAGGAGGAAGGATTAAAGGACGCAGGGCCCAGGGAGGTGCCTGACTTCTCCTTCTTCCGCAGCAGTGCCTGGGTCTCCTCCAGCCGAGTCTGTACTTTCTCGATGCGCTCATCTGCATCCTTGGCAGCACTGTCTAGCTTCTTCTCCAGGAGACTCAGCCGCACATTGGCCTCACTCAGTTCCTCCCCCTGGACAAGGACAGAGAGCTTCTAGTTCCCTTACATCCTCCCATAATCCCTGGAACCCGGGGGCTAGAGCATGAGACAGAATGCACTCTACGCTCTCAATGATCACAGACCCCATTCCTCCCCTCAACCCCAAGCTGTCTCAGTCTCGCTCCCCAACGCTGCTGCTGCCCTGAGTCCCACCACCTTCCTGGGCCCCAGATCCTGGGCCTAGCCCACACTCACCTTAATCTTGAGTGATTTCTTCAACTCCTTGATAACTGTCTCTCGATCTTCGAGCTTCAAACCCAGGCCTTCAGCATCTGTGATCTCTGCACGAAGGGCTGCAGCCCGCAGCTCAACTGGGGGAGGCTAAAGAATGGGGTGGGTCAGAATGTGGAAGTGGAGAGAAGTCGCGAATGTGTGCCTATCAGAGAAATCCAGTCACAGGGAAAACCTTCTTGCCTCCTAGGCAGGGCAGTGCTCTCCACATGGCTCCCTCTTGTCTCCCCGCCCCCCCTACAGCCAGCAGCAGCTCTGCAAGTCCCACTCATCCAGGCCTCTGCAGCCTCTCACCTTGCTGGGGGGCCGCTCTGCGTCATACTCCCCCTCCTGCATGGCTGTCGCCAGCTTGTTCATGGTACTGATGAGGATGCTGCACGACTGGCGCAGACACTCATAGGGGCTGCTGGAAGGGGTTCCATAGATCTGTAGGAGCCAAGGGCAGGAGTGACGGCCCCACACTGGTCACTGACACCCCCACCACCTTCTGCCCCATCATTCAGCCCCACCTGCTCGTTTGCCTTGAAAGCCAGCTCCTCCAGGGCAGCCACAGGCAGGCCCTCATTCTCTGCCAGTGGAGCAATGAGCTGGGCAGCAGCAGCTGCCACCTCCTGCAGCACAGCCACCACCCACGTCAAGTGTTTCCTGCAGTCTAGGAGTGTGTCAGACACCTGTGTGACAGGCCAGAGTCAGGAGTCCACCCTCGACCCAGCACCACAGTTCCAAGCTACCGCAAAACCATTTTGTCCCCTGACTGGATGCAGCTCTTTAAGTGCTAGACCCCTCCCGGTTCCACACAGCTTCTTTCCCTTCCCCTCTTGCAGCCCTAAACCTGTGGTCCAAATGCCAGCGCAGCTGGGATCCCAGGAGCATCGGTCCCTGGCATTCGCCTTCGGATCTTCTTGCAGAATTGGCGGATGTCACTGCATGATGTTTCCAGGTCCCGGAGCAGGAGGGCAATATCTGTAGCCTCCTGCCCACCCTGTTCAAGAAAAACGAAATGGATGGGGAACAATGTCAGCATTAAGCCAAGGGTAAGAAGGTGGGGACTAAGACAGAGGAGGCGCTTACACAGATCCAGATGTGCTCTCACCTGCAGGAAGGCACGCAGCCGTCCTACCTCCACGCTCATGCAGTCCAGAGCACTCTGTGTGAACTGCGAGGACAGAAGCATGTGATCATCAGCCCTCAACAGGAGCCCTTCTGCCCCATCATCGTCTCTAACAAGTCTTCAGTCTCTGCCGGCCCCACATAGAAGTGGGTCCTCTGGTTCCCCTGAGCTGGCTCTGGTGACCCTGCCCCCATCTTCTGTAACACCCCTTGGGTGCCCGATCTCTTGAGCTGATGTCCTCTGTTTCTGATCTCTACAGGGTGCTCAACCCCTGGCCCAGATGTTTCACCTTAATGTGGTCAGCCAGCTGCATGGTACAATCCTCAGGCTGCTCGGCAAGGTGGATGCTGTACAGATGCTAAGAAGGAATGACAGAAGAAACAGACAGTCTTTAGGCCCTGGAAGGGCAGGGAGTTTTTCCCAACTGTAGTTTGAGCCCTGGTCATCACAGGTCTCCAGAGGTACAAGAGAATCCAAAACCCCCAAGCAGCTGTGTCATAAGGCAAGTTCACCTAAGAGCAAGCCAGGCCTCAAGCAGCCAACCTGGGACACACAACTTTGACTGCTCGTACTGGTAACAGCTGCCCTCAGGTGAAAGGTTCCCTGCCTGCTGACCCCAGCCTGAATTCCTGCCCAGACCTGGTAGTATTTGATGGCCTTGGTGAGAGGCTCCACGTTGACGGTCTCATCCAGTTGGTCCTTGTGCAGCAGCTCAATGAGGAAATCCAAGGAGCGCTCATGGGCACTCATCTCAGGGTAGAGGCTTCCTACTTTCTTATACACATCCACACTGCACTGAGAGAGGGCACTAGAGACCAAAGAAGGCTCTGTGAGACCAGGGTCTGCCAGCCTCAGTTCTGGCCAATCCTGGACCCACGACCCTGGAGCGGGAGGGTCGGGATTCACTTACTGCTCATAGCGGTGCAGCGTGGCCTGCAGCAGACTCAGCGAGTACACCAGCCCAGCAGCAAAGCTGAGCTGCTCCCCAGCAGCTCCTCGCAGCCCAGGCCGCTCTGAACAGTTCTCACTCAGTTCAAACTTCTCCTGGGCCTGCTTCCGGATCAGCTCTGCCTGTGGGAGAAAGCACCAGGGACCTGGGACTCAGAGCACAGGATGGCGAACACAGATTCGGGAATACAGGACACAGGACACAGAGTCTAACAACTATGTGGGGAGCACAGACACACGTGGGAGAGAAGGCAGAAACGGCTCTTACAGGGCTAAGAAATCTCATGTAGGGAAAGGATAATGAATGAAGGCTGTGAGGATTCAAGATGTAGAAATGAAAGGGTATGGGACTAATGGGACCACACTCCTTCCTGACCTAAAGCTGCTCCTGCTATCTCCCCACCTAGAATGCTGTCCTGCCAATTGTACCCCCGGCTAACTCCTAGTCACATTCTGGCCCTCAGTTCAAATGTTATTCTTTCAGTCACACCCCATGCCCATAGAAACCAGATTCCCAACTGCGCTCTCTCATACCTCTCCTTCATAACACAAAATCTGTAATATATTCAGCTGTGATTTTGCTGACTGTGTATTCCTCCACTACATCATAAACTCTTTGTGGGCAGAGCCTCTGTCTGCTATCTTCAATGCCTGGTTCACAGCAAGTTCAATAGACCTCTGTGGAATATGTGATTGACTGGCTGTACCTTGCAAATGAGTCGAGGCATGAGCAGCAGGACCAGGACACAGTCATGGTCCCCACCTGGCCGAAGGAAGCTGTCAGGCATGAAGGCAGTCAGCAGGGACATGTGCCGGTTGGCCTGGGCCACCTCCATCTGCCTCAATTCCATTTCAATTGCCTGTGAGTGAACAGGGAGGAGGGCTCTCAGCCTGGCTCCTACCACGCCTTGCTCCCCTGGACCCTTTGCTTCTGGGACAGGCGCAGGCCAAGAGTCTTCCAAACCACCACACAAAGCAGCCCTTTCCCCACACCAGATCTCCCAGGAATCTAGAACCCAGAACCTCATACCAGGTCAGCCCACAGCCACACCCAAGCTGTGTTCTCTACTACCCAGTTCCTCAGGCCCACCCACTTTCCTGACCTTGGCATGGGCCTTAGTCTCAGCAAACTTGATTTTGAAGTCAAAAGTCTCTGGAGGTGGCTGCTGTTGCCTCTCCACAGATGCTTCCTGCTGATTTGTCAGTTCCCGGTTCACGTCCTGGGAGCAGAAACAGTGAGGTACAGCTGGGTCATGAGGGAGCCCTGGGGTGATCATAGGAGGGAGTGGTGAGTGGGCAGGCACCTGTAGATGGGCGGTCAGCTGGCGGTACTTCTTAATGGTCTGCTGGTAGTCTGCAACTGTTTCCTGGGCTGCCTCCACACGCTTTTGGGCCTCACGCACCCGGGCACCTGCCATGTCCAGCTGCTCTCGCAGCTCCAATTCGGTCTCACGTGCATTCTCCTGCAGCTCATCGTTCATCTCGTTCATCGCTTCCTAGGACCCCACAGGCAGTTGGGGCAAAGGAAAGGCAGGGTCAGGGTAGCAAGGCCAGGGTGGGTTCCCTCATGACATACCCCGTTCAAAGGTCAGGAGCCATGTTTCAATCTCCTTCTCAGCAGGCCCCTTCCAAATACCCACCATTAGGGTCGGAAGTTAGGAGTCTGCTTCTCTTACCAAGTCTCCCACAGTCTCCCTCAACTCTCGCACTTTCTCTTCCAGATTCAGGTTCCGGTCTGTCAGCATCTCTACCATCTCCTCAGCACCCAGAGCAGCATCCACCTGTGTTACACAGAAAAAAAAGGGGAGAAGGGCTGCTGGAAGACGCCTAGAAAAAGGAGGCATCACTACAAAAGTCTGGTAGGGGGATTCTGGGCACAGGGCTGGGCTCCCCAGACCTGCTCCTTGAGCTCATCAATGGTGCTCTCTGCCTGGCTCAGCTCCTCCTGCAGACGCTCCCGCTGTTGCCTCACGACTTCCAGTTCTTGGTTCTTCTTTTCCATGAGCTTCTGGAGCTTCACATGCTCCTGCTTCTCTGAGGAAGAAAGATCCCTCATCCTGTGGGGAAGTGGAGAAGAGAGAAGGGGGCAGGCATGTGACAGAGTCACTAGGCCATGGGTGCGCCAAAACATCTGGAGGCAGCAGAGTGGGTACCAGAGCCAAGCAGCAAAGAGGAACCTACCTCACCAGGGCATCCTTCAGGCGGGCGTTCTGCTCCTCGAGCTGCTTGAGCTGGTAACTGGACGCAGCCCCATCTGAGCCTGGAGAAGACCATTAACGCTTTCAGGCCTGGGTCTCACCCCGCTGTGTGGTCCCCAGCGGATCCTGGCCCCTTACCCTTCTCTTCGATCTCGGCCTTGAGGATTTCCAGGTCTGTGGTGAGCTCGTCCACGCGCTCCTTCAGCGCCTCCACTTCCTGCTGCAGAGACTCGGCCCGCTCCTCAGCCATCTCCTTGTCCAGGGTGGCCATCTCAATGGCGTCAGCAGTGTCAGCCATCTCCTCCATGTAGCGCTCCTTTGCCTCCAGTGCCTCCTTGGCTTCCTGAGGAAGGGGGGACAGAGGAGTTACGAGCACAGAGATGCCCGTTGCGCCCCTTCTCTTGGAGTGTTCCAGGCCCCAGCTCCAGCACCCTTCTGGAGTCTTTCAACCTCCCAGCTACCCCCTTCACCCCGAGGCCCACCTTCCTCGCCTCCTTGAGGCGCCGCTGCAGGTCTGCCTGCTGCTCCTGCATTTTGCTCTTCCATTCCTGCACCTGTTCCAGCTGGATCTTGTGTTTCTCCAGCTCTTTGAGCTTTACTTTGTCTTCTGCCCGTTTCAGCCTGAGAGTCTCTAGTTTCTCCTCCAGGTCCCGCACCTGGGCCCTCAGTCCCTCCTCTTCCTGTGAAGGGAAGGCCCTGCAGTATGTGCACAGCTCCCCACCCCCATCAAGACACAGCTGAAGCAAAGGAGACGAGAATGTGTGCAAACATCACTCCAGCCCCAGGGTCAAAACCGAGAGGCACACAAACATCTGAGAGGAAACCATGGTGCAGTGTGTATGGGGAAAGTACGCAAGAAGGGCAGGAGAGGGAAGAGTAGCTCAGCCAACAAGACATCCACAGGCTATGCCCCCATCTAGATCCAAGTTCTGGGTCTTCACCAACCTGGGAAGCTTGCAAGACCCAGCCGGGGGTCACGGGCCCCCTGGTGTCTTGATTCTCCTTCATCCCAAACCCAGTCCTTACCTTGGAGGGAGAAGGAAGTGGGGGGGCTGCTCCAGGAGAGGTGAGGACCGGCGTGGGGATGATGGGTGCAGCGAGTGGAGTCTGAGCCGGGGTACTGGGCTCACTGCTGCTCAGCTCACCTGCAGATGCTGAGCCAGAGGGGCCCAACGAGCTACTGGCCCCGGCCACTCCGGTACTGGCTGGGCGGGTGGGCTATTCAGAGGGTAGGGGCAGACCAGAAAGAGAACAGAGGATGGGGGTGGTAAGAGGAAGAGAGACAGAATACGAGAATATGGCAAGGGAGGAGACAGAGAAGGGGAAAAGCAGCAAGAAAATATCAGAGCATAGTGAGAACAGAAAAGAGTGGAGGGGAGAGGGAAAATGACACAGTCAGAGAGAGACAGAGACAAAGAGCAGGGGAAGGAGGAAGGGAGGCAGAGGAGAGAGGGAGGAAAGGATAAGGGAAGACATAAGATTACAAAGCTCCTCCCTTGGCACTGACCCCACATTCCTCCCAGCTCTGGCACTAGACCCTTTAGAGCAGAATCCCTTATTCCCTGGACACCCCCCCCCGTGACCCACGTGTGGTCATTCTAGCAATTTTTAATACTTTCAGTCCCATCCTTGCTCTGGGCTGTGTCCTCCCCCAGGGGCAAAAAAATACCACAATGCCATTCCCACAGAAAAAGAACAGATTAGAGTTTGTTCTCCAGATTTTCACGTTCCCAGAGAAGGCTAGGCTAAAAGTGGTGGTGCCAGGCTCTCTACCCCTGCTAAACCCTCCCTACTCTTTGAGGGTCAAACTGAATCTTCCTTCCTTGGTCTATTTCAGGGGATCCTGCAGGTAAAAGGGACAAGGTAAAAGTTGTGCCCTTAGGCTCCCCCTTGAAACAACCCTTCTGTCATCTCGCTCCCCCAAGACAAAGGGGCTCTAGCTGGGTAACAGTCTCCAGGCCCCTGTGGGGCTGGGAAGGGGAGTGAGTAGAGGAGCTGCCCTGAAGCCCAAGCTCTGAAGCAGATAGGCCTGCCCAAAGCTCTCTGTAGCAGTGCTGAGCCAGGAAGCTTTCCCAGTGGGCTCAGAGACCACGTGACATCCAAAGCCTTTCACAGACACACTCACCTCCTTATCCCCTGTTATTTTACACTGCCAAGTTGCTCACCTCTTTTCTAATCCCTCCCCTCAAAACTGGTCAAAATTCTCTTGTTCAAGAAAACCTGCTTTGATTAACCACAACCCTACTCATTTCTTTTGCATTCAAACTACTGGATCTGAGAACCTCCTAAGAACTGAAAATGATTTTCCTAGGATGGGCCTGCCACCACCACTAACCTCCTCTTCCCTCTCAAAGGGAACCCAGGATACACCATGACCAATTTTCACTTGCTTAGACATACACCCTCACACATGCACATGCCTGAAACATGTGTGTACACTCAGCAGTGGCTTGCACAGAGGCCTGGTTTTTCTCACCTTGGGCCGCCGAGTTGTGGTCTGGACAGGCAACAGGAGCCAGAGGAGAAGTAGTCAGGAAAGAAAAGATAATGGCGAAAGACAGACAGCAAAAGGGACAGCAATGAGAGCAGAAGAAGTAACAGGAAGGGGCTATAGTTAGCCACCACCCCCCTACCCCATCCCCTTCTCCCTTCAGCGAATCACCATGTTCTTACTCTGGGAACCCAGAACTCCTGTTCTTCTCGGTTCCTGCTCCCACTTCTGCCCAACCCTCACAGGCCGTACACTTCAGATACCCTGGAAATCCCAGAAGTCTACCTCCTAGGCTGTGCCACAGGAGACCAAAGGCAGCAGCTGGTGAGGTCTCCAGAGACCAGTCCTCCTGTGAAAAACCTCTCACTTCAGCCCAGACCCAGAGGCTCCGCCCAGCCACCACTCCCAAGGACAAGGTCGGCCCTCTTCATTCAAGTGCTAGACTCCATAGATAACTTCCTAGAAACCCTACGTGACAAAAGTGATATAAGCCCAGAAGTGGGAGATCAGGTCCCAAAGGCAGACCAGCACTGCTGTCCTCCCTGCTCCCAACCCCCTTCTCCAGGATCAGATCCTGCAGCAGTCCCCATCCTTAGGGCAGAGGGCTCAGGTGTCAGGGCCATGAATATTGCATTAGCAGAAGCCCAGAGCTCAGCAGAGTTACCCCACCCAGCTGTACGGAAGGAGGTGGGGTGGGCAGCAGCATAGAGAAGCTACTGCCCTAAACCAAATCCAGAAACCCTTCAGATGACTGCACAGTGGTAAATAAACAATTCACTCCCACTCCCAAATACTGTTCTTGCTACCCAGTGTCTCATTGCGCTGGCAAAGACGAGATACTGCTCAGACCCTGTTTCCAGGATACACAAAGCCCAAGGAGACCAATCCCTACCCCTCCTACTCTGGGCTAAGCTTTCACAGCTGTGGGTCAAAAACTATTCTAAGGTCCCCATCCTACCTTGGTAAAGCACCCTGATACAAACCCTGGGGGAGGGGGGATGCTGGGAGATCAACCAAGAGGCATTCTAGAATAGGTTGGGTGAGGTAGGTAGGCCTGCTTCCCCAGGTTCTACCACAGGAAACTCTCCCAGAGCCTGTTTGCGGTAGAGGCTCCCTGAAGCCCATGAGGCCACTGGGTACAAGGTGTGGAACACTGACTCAGTCAGAGCCAAAAGCAGGTAAGGCAGAGAGCAAACGCCCAGGGTGTGGGGTATGGTGGCAATACACACCTCCCCCTGCCCCCTCACCTTCCTCCCCCGACCAGGTAGACAGATGAAGTCAATCAGCCCCCACCCCCACCCCAGCAGCCTGCTGCCACCATTGCCCTGGCAACCCAGCAGCAGGACCAGAGCAAGCAAGAGTACCTTTCGGGCTGTCGGTGCCTGTCTCATCATTGCAGAAAACCAAAGAAAGCAAGGAGAGGAAAGAGAAGGAGGGACAGAGGAGGACAGACACACACGGAGGAAGGACAGACGAAGGGAGGGAGGGAGGGAAAGAGACCGAACAGGGAAAGGCGGCGGAGACAGGAGATTAGTGCATCAAATCCCAACAATGCAGCATCAGCTTCCCGGTGCAGCAGCTTCCCAGCCTGCAAACGGCTGCCGCCCCAACACAGAGGTCCCCGCAGGTGTGCTGCGGAACCGCCAGGCTCCGGCAGGCACCGGAGCACAGCCTGGCCCAGTTCGCCAGCTTAGGCTGATGGCAGCCTCCGTGGCCGCAGCACCAGCTCCACCTGACGTCATGCACCCACCCTCCTCTGCTCCGTGGGGGTGGAGCCACTGCTCCTGTCACCTAGCAACGGTCCAGGGCTCTGCTGGCTCCTCCTCCCCTCCTCCTGACTAGACAGTCATGCGCAGAGCGCTCCTGCTTCCTCCAAATCACAGGTTCTGGTTCTTCTCTCTCCTCCCTTATCCATCCCCAAAAGCTTTCTTCAAAAAACTGGGTCAGGGGCCACCCCAGAAATGGCACCCTACGGGGCTAGGGCATCACTGGGCAGGGACACAGAGCCTCCCTGCTCCATGGGTCTCTCTCATATTCACACTCTCCTTCCCTTATCAACTCCATTCCTGTCTCTTATACACCCTGGAAGCACCCTTATGATCGATCTCTCATCTGGCACACACATCTAGAGCGCCCCTTCAGCAAGGAGCACACAAAATGATTAAGAAACCCTGGGGGATATTTCATGTGGATAGCAGCAGCTCTAATAACAGTGTTGGGCTCCTCTCCCAAGTGTCCCCTGTCTCTAAAGGGTTTCCAGAAAGAACCGAGCACTTTGCAGAGACATCTGGGTTCTCTTCTGCCCTTCAAAACACACTCTTTTGCTCTGGAAGTAGCTAGCAGGGGCCCTAGGCTAAGTGGTCTGCTTTGAGAGAACCACTGGAGAGGAAGCCTGGGGCAGGGAGGGGATACTCGACTGTCTGACACTTTACACCATGAGCACAGAAGAGCAGCATGGGCAGCCGAAGCTGGGCTTTGTTTTCCCAGGCAGCTGCCAAAGCCCCAGGATTTGGACATTGCTTAGGCCCCAACCCAGGGTCAGGCCAGGCTGTAGCCAGAATTCCTCCACAGATATGACTATAGTTTCATGCGCTTCCCTGTTCAGAAGCCTGAAGTGAGATGGGAGCCCCAACCAGAAGACAATAATTAAGGGATGAAACCAAGTTTCTGTGACTCTGAAATGGGCCCAGCATCCTTTACAGCACTATTTTCCTTACATCCCCATTCCTACTCTAAAGCGAGTACCAGCATGTGGTGTCTACTATGGCAAGACTCCAAAGTGAGGATCCACCACCAACCGGGAATCGAAAAGATGTTTTCCTCTCCCATCCCATTGCCCCATTCCAACAGCTCCCCATGCAATGTCAGAAAGGCTCGAGACAGACTGACAACAAGGAAGTCACAGTATTATACATACAACACAGTACATACGGGTCAGACAGGTACATGCAGGTCAGAGACAGCTTGGGCAGAGGCCCAAGGCAGGGGCTGGTGTGAGGAAGTGGTCATGGCAGCGATTTAAGAGTTTAAAAGAGTCTGTGGTAGGGAGGGGAGGTGGCACACGGAGTCCCTCTCCAATGATGGTTGATGGAAGGCTGCAAGGGGTAGGAGGTAGGCCTCAGGCACACCATCAGAGGGAGAAGGAGGCAGGGAAAGACTGATGGGGTGAAGTTGCGGGGAGGGTAATGTATGGCAGTGCCCATCCAGAGGAGGGCACACAAAGACTCTCAGGCTGTCCAACTCAGGTCTGTTCTTCCTGTGCTCTGTTCCCTGGCCTCCTGACTCCTTGAAAAACCACCTCACTTGGTCCTTTCCCCAGCCCCATTTCCCCAGTTCATCCTCCCATGGTCCCCCAAGTTCAGGCTAAGTGAGAACCCACTGTAACCCAATAAATGCCCTATTTCATGCTGCTGCTATTTACAGTCAAATGCTTATTTTTTTTACTGGGAGGCCTTTGACTTGGAGTCCTAGGGCAGAGGGAATCATCCCTAATGAGTGCTACCTGGGCCTGGACACTGAGCCTGAAGTCTGTGCAGTCCTCAAGGGAATTCTGAAAGCCAAGGCCGCCATTTCCTCTGGCCATCCCAGCCCCAGCGTCACACACACATGCATGCAGCAGCCCAAGGACATGCAGGACAGCCAGGGAAGGGGCTCACACCCCCACCCATCCAGGCACAAATAGTAAACACACCACCTTCTTAGGCTTCAGTCCCCGCTGCATGAGGAGTAGGAAAGGGCAGTTAGAGAACAGATGCCACAGTATACTAGCTGGCCAGACATGCTGGGCATAGGTGTTAAGACCAACTCAGGCATACACAGGTAAGTGGGTAGAGGAATCAGGTCACTGTCAAGCCCTGGATGAGACAAGTAATTCCTCTGAGGATCAGAATCCAGGATGTCCACACCCTGGCCCAGAGAAGTTGCAGAGTCTGAAGTCCCACCTCACACCCTCTGCATAGTAAGGGAGGGAGCTCTGAAGAGCCCTCTGCATTATAGCCTAAAACAAGAGGCAGAGGCCCACTCCTTCACCATTCACTTGCAAATAGGAGGACACCTTCTTCCTCTGCCTTTTCCCTACCCTCCGACTTTTTAGATGTTGGCATCTTTGGGTACCAAAACGTAGGAAGTTGGCTACTGGGGATAGATCTATTCTCCCTATCACCTCCAGTTCAATCCCATTTGACCCTGAGCTTCTGGAGCCTAAGAGATTTTCCCTGCTACCACCTTTACTATAACTCTAACGCAGCAACTCATACCCAGAAAGCCTCCTTCCCAGGGAGGTTGAAAAGACTAGAAAGGATAATTCAGTTCAGACTCACCTAGCTTCTACCTGCTGAGCATGAGTATCCCTTCTTTTTGTCCTTCCCCTCCCTCTCTTACTCCCCATTCCCACCCTCAAACCACTCACCAGTTTGCTAGTCTTGGCAGTTGTATCAGTTCCCTCTGTAGAAAGTAAACAGAAACAAAGTGTGTACTTGTAAAGAGGGGTAGGGGCAGAGAACATTATGGAGGTTAAAGGGAATATGGCGGTGATGGGAAAAAAAATCTCAGGATTCACTGTGGTCCCATGTTATGGGGAAAAGTCCTGGGGACTCCTGAATGGGAAGACACAACTTAAATGGGTGGTTGTTACCTCTCTTGAGGACTTTTGAGGCAGAAGAATCAGGTGTCTCTGGGGAAGTAGTATCTGCTCCATCTTCAAATACCTGGATCTGAGGCCACAAAATAAGTTCAATGCAGCCAGATCAAGGATGGCTGCAATATGGACCTCTCTCCAGTCCCTAAGCAAGCCAGGAGTACAGGGCAGCTAGCCTCACTAAGGATGGATCTCCAATCTTCCCTCCCCTGCCACCTTCCATTCTCCCAACCAGAAGCTTATACCCATTCCCAGGTAAAGAAAGTAGCAACACAATGCACATACGACAGGTATGTGCACATACATGCACACACACGTCCAGAAACAGGGTGTGAGTACCTGGGACTGGCGCACAAAGATGCCATGACCTTCTTCACAAGTGAAATACTTCCTGCCTTGGACAGTTCCGTCATTCTTGCCCTTTGCTTCATCCAGGATCACGCCTACCCATTTGCCAGTGGCAAAGAGTGTGGCTCCAACATAGGCCACAGTACCTCGGTGGCCTTTTCCAATCACCTCCACACGGGAGCCCACTCGCAGAGGCCGGGCACTTGCCTCTGCACTCATCCTGCTGCCACTGGGCGTCTGAAAGAAAAACACATGCAAACATACGTGGTTAGAGGTCTCAGGTCAAATGGTGGTATTCTAATGCATAAGAAATATCCCAGCCAGGATGCTGGACTGAAAAAGGATCAGAAGTAATTTCCCTGAATCCCATTCGCAGGGTGAGGTTGATCCCCAAATTCCCCTTTGAAAATTGTCAGTGCTGTTTTCTTCTAAGACTTCGCCAAATTCCTCTGGAATCTGCTAGATTTTTAAAAGTTTATATTTACATTGTGTAACAAATCAGAATCCCTTGATCAATCTGCGACTGTCACCACATGGCTGCTTCCTCAGGAGCACTGCCTCCTTAATTCTCCTCTCTGGAGGGGAATCAAGCTCAAGCCAATAACTCAGCTCAGGCCAGGCTCCCCACAACCAGACTCTCCACAACCCAACGCTCAGGAGCCCAAGCTGGAAAGACAGGAAACTCACCTTACAGAATCCTGTTTCCTTTCCACTGTCATCTGTCTTCCCTGTGTTTCAAATGGCAATCTTAGGCCTCACCCCTTCAAAGGCACACCACTGTGCCTCCTTCCAGACCCTCAAGTCACCCCACTCCTTTCTGATCTGACTCATCCCACTCCGTCCACACACCCATCATGACACTCTTGGATTAATAGGTTGTCTCACTGCAACCCATTCAACCACCAACTCGCTTCTTTCTGGCCTGGTACTGTTCTGTCAACGCTCTACTCCCAAGCTCTGGAGATCCTTCCCCCATGCTATATTGCTATAAAAAGAAAAATATAGCCAACTAAATTGGGTCCCTGAGATCTGTCCCTCACTGTCTCCCAGACTTTGCCTGGTGGTCCAAATGGATGACTTATCACTCCACGGGTATGCAAGGCAGAGAAACAGACTAAGACACTGTCCTTGGGCAGCTCTCAGCTTCTGGCACACCCATGATGACAGAACACAACACGAAACTAGGTCCCAAACAGGCTCACGGTTTAGAAGAAAATCACACCTAAGCCATTTTTAGCAACAGCAACTTTGTGAACCAGAGGCCTTGCAGCAAACAGATGAATGATGCATGAAGAAGTGATACCATTGTCCTAATGACTCCACGGGGCTCCCTTCTCAGACCCCCATTTGGCTTCAGATGAGAGCCCTGCCAGAGCCAGGGAAGAGCCAAGATGCCTCCCGGCCTGTCATTTCCAAACTCCCTTCTCCAAAAAGCTCCCAGGGCTCTAAGACCCCAAATCATACCTGGAACAGCAGGGTAGCTCTCGTGGACCTAACAATAAAAGGAATTGCCAGTGACATCAAGGCTGGACCCAAATTCAGAGACTCCCCCACTTCCCAATCCCAATCAGCCTCTCAGAACCAAGTGGACACAACAGTAGGCAAAGAGTCCCTCTCAGACAGAAGACAGAGAAAGCGAATGACAAACAACAAAGCAGCTCTAAAGAAAGGCTTCACTGTGAGACCTTTCTGACCCATCGACTGCGTTCTGAGTCCCCAGGAGAGTCTGCCCTCCCCAGGAGCCCCTGGTTTGAAGGCCAGTTAAGTCAGAGGTCAGGCCCTGCCAGTCCCCGTTTAGGGACCAACTCTGCGAAGGGAAGCCTGTCCAGCCTGATACCATCAGGGCTTCGAGAGCTCCTTGGAAACACAGTCTGTGAGTGTCCCCAGCCTCTCTCCCCAGCCCCCACAGCAGTGATGTCCACAGGCACCCAGGCCTTCTCCAGCAGCCCTCCCGGGGCCATCCCAGATCGGGGCCACTTACCCGGCTGTACACGTGCCTCTTGCTCTGGGCCATGTTGCTCCCCGGCCTCTACCCCCTCCCCCAGCTGGCCAAAGACAGAGAGAAAAGGTAGAAGCCTAGGCAGGAGGGTCAGGGCGCTGGGCCCTCATGGACAGACACAGGAGTCGCCGGGCACGGCCCTCCCCAGTCCATGGGCCTCACTCAGTGGCCTTCAGGGGCAGGGATGCGGACGGCGAGGGGGCCGAGGAGCAAGTCCCCTCTGCTGCCCAGGATTCCTGAACCCAGAGACCAGAATCCTGCCTGCCAGCTGATGAGTCTCACTCTGCGCTAGTGCTGCTCTAGACTTGTCAGGAACCGTGCTAGCCTCTGGGTCCTAGTGCCCCCCTGCTTCACCTGGGCCAGACGAGAGGGACTGAGGGTTGGGCCCACGCCAGGACCCTCAGCGTCATCTGCTCAAGTACACTGTCCCAGGGCTAGGAGCACAGTCCTGATGACTCCTCCTGGTCTGCACCCCCTCACCATCGCTGGCCCCTCTTCCCCCAGGATATAAGGCCTCAGCAGGCCTACAAGCATCAAGTGACACTCCAAAATGATCAGTTGCCTAGGGCCGCCACACAGCCAGAATCGGGGTCCTCACCCTCCTTTCGGGTGCTTCCCTCTCTCCCTCTCCTGTCTAAACTCTGAACTCAGGGTCCCCATCCATGTGATAAGGGCCTGGATTTCACTCTCATACTGAGCCACAGGAGCCAGGCCCTGCCCAAAAAACAGCAATGGAAGGGCAGTAATGGAGGCAACCTCATGCACACAGCAAAGCCAGTCAAGTACCCCAGGCCCCTAGAAGGACTGGCACGGGTTGCCACCGTCACTCTTCCTCCCTTCTAGAAACCACAAGGGGCCAGGTTCTGAAGCCCAAGGGTATCAGATTCAATGGGAGTATTAAAGGCAGTGGTCAGAAGCAGAGAGCCCCCTTTCCCCTTGCAGCACAAGGCCAAGTCCACCTCGGTCACCTAACCCTTGTACTCTTGGCTTGGCTCCTATCATCTCAGACCTTAACCAGATGGTTTATTTGCTACATTTCTGTATGTCACAAAAATTATTTAATAACTAGGTATTGCTTGTATGAATAAAACAATTTTAATTCAATGAGATTATGCATCCTAGTGAATGGTCTCCAAGGGGCTGTGTAACCATACCACTCCATTCACTTACCCATCTATCACAGACTAGTAACAAAAGACCCCTAGGCAGCCAACAAGGTTGGCCTAGGGTCCAAACTATGGCTCCACTGATTGGTACTGATTTAGACCCCCTGGACCTAGGAATATCTGTCTTTTCTGCATTGAGCTTCCTTCACTGGCAGAACAGTGACCTCCCCCACTCTGCCTTCTTTCCAAGGCAGGCCAGGTCACCCAACAGTAGAGTGATAGCCAACAGCCAGAAACAGGTCCCAAAACACCTCTCCATATCTTCAGTCCTGGCCAGATCCCTAGGAAGCCATCTCTCTCCTCCCCTGCAAAATCTTCAGGCTTCCTTTCCCTATTCATTACACAGGTGGTCAGGACCGAGCATGTCCTCGTAACCTGAACTTCATGTGTTCAGGGCACCGTGCAGTCTACAGGGCACCTTAACAAAACATCACTTTATAGTACCATGGTTGAGTACCACGGTTCTAGACTCAGGCTGCCTTTCTGGCTTTATCACTTGGTAGCTACAAAAACTTGGTTTAGTTATTTAACCTCTTTGTGCCTCAATTTCCTCATCTGTCAATTAGGCAATAATAAACAATGTATCTCAGAGAGGTGTTGTGAGGATTAGCTGAGATGATCCGTGTAAACATTTAGACTAGTGTCTGCTATTTGGTAAATGCTCAATAGAAGTGGCTGAGGGCCGGGCTTGGTGGCTCAGCCTGTAATCCCAGTGCTTTGGGAGGCCAAGGTGAGTGGACTGCCTGAGCCCGCGGGTTCGAGACCCACCTGGGCAACTTGGCGAGACCTCATCTCTACAATAAAAATCAAAAAATTAGCTGGGCATGGTAGTACGCACCTGTAGTTCCAACTACTCGGA
>CAUYQG010190830.1:0-21655 GCA_963574415.1 Tarsius wallacei | reverse complement strand
ATTAGCCAGGTGTGGTAGCGCGAGCCTGTAATTCCAGCTACATGGAAGGCTGAGGCGGAAGGATCGCCGGAGCCCAGCAGGTCGAGGCTGCGGTGGCCAGGAGCGGCCACTGCACTCCAGTCTGGGCGACAGTGAGACTCCGACTCAAAAAAAAAAAAAAAATAATAATAATAATAATAATTGCTTCTTATCCTAAGACCAGTCAACGGTAAAAGAAAAATACTTATCTACACTCTATGTGTGTGTGCAGAAAGGCAGACACAGACACCCACACACATCGTCATCTTGAATCTGTGATTTCATGGACTTACCAATTTTACGTCTCCACAACTGTTCGCAATGCAGCTTTCTTCTACCAACTCATTTACTTCTCTCTCTAATTGCTTTATCTTTTCTTCTGGACTATTAAGGAAAAAAGCAGGTGTCATTTAAATCATTCAACCACTAATAATCTATGCTAAAATCTAATTTACTTTAAACACTGCCTATTAAGTGCTACTAAAACTTTTAACAACAGGTCACAGATAAGACGAGTGTATACAGGCATTAAAGAGCAAGCCCCTACTGTTTTTAATGATTACATCATGTGATTATTTGTGGTAATAGTTTAAAAAAGCAAAAACAGATACCATTTATTTAGTACAAGAGTAACTGAACACTGAGCTATTTTATTTAATAATATTGGACATAAGTACTATAAGTATTCCCATTTTACTGATGGGGAAACTGAAGTTACAAAGTTAAGTATTAGCTAGGTGCGGTGGCTCATGCCTGTCATCCCAGCACTTTGGGAGGCTGAGTTGAGAGGCTTGCCTGAGTCCAGAGGTTTGAGATCAGCCTGGGCAACTTGGCGAGACCTCATCTCTATAATAAACCAAAAAACTAGCTGGGCGTGGTGCCACGTGCCTGTGGTTCTGGCTGCTTAGAAGGCTGAGGCAGAAGGATCACCTGAGCCCAGCAGGTCGAGGCTGCAGTGCTCATGAGCATGTCACTGCACTCCATCCCGGGTGACAGAGTCAGACTCCAATTCAAAAAAAAAAAAAGTTAAGTATCACACCTAGGATCACACAGCCAATAAGTTATAAACCCAGAATTTACCCAAACTAGGGTTCTCTAGGCCCCACATTATTACATTACCACCTCAAGAAGGAACCAGAATTTTTTCTTTCAGATTCTATGGCAAATGAAAACTTTGTCTTATGCAAGGAAAAATGAAGCCCTCATAAAAGAGATAAAAAATTATTTACTAACAGAAAGATGCTGTGGAGACAGTTTCTTTTGGGAGACGAAGTCTCACTGTGTTGCCCAGACTAGAGTGTGGTGGCAATTTATAGGGGCAGTCATAGCGTACCACAGCCTTGAACTCTTGGGCTCGTGACCCTCCTGCCTCAGCCTCTCTGGTAGCCAGGACCACAGGCATGCATCACTCTCCCTGAACACAGACAAAGTTTCTAACAAGGTGAGACATTTAAACATTCTGGCTCCATTAACAGCAATCCAAGTATCCCCAAATCAGTCACATTTTAAAGCAGCATTACTGCTGTTTTGCTACCACTTTCTTTCAGCAGCATTTCATGATACTCTGAAAGCATATCAGTGCCTAACTAAAACTTTACTACAACTATATTGGAGTAGCCAGTAATTCTCTTAATTCTCTACAAATGGACTCTATAAAATCATATTCTTTGGAGAAATCAGTACTAAAACTACAACTTTTTTCTTTATTACTATGGCTTTAAGGGGTACACATCGTTTTTGGGACATGGCTGCATTGTGTAGTAGTGAAGAAGTCTGGACTTTGAGTGTACCTGCTACCCACACCTATGCACATGATACCTGATGGGTGATTTTCCGTCCTTCCACCCCTTCCCCCCGTCCCCAGTGTCCATTATACCATTCTCTATGCCTTTGTAGACCCTCAGTTTAGCTCCCGCTTACAAGTGAGAACATGTGGTGTTTGGTTTTCTGTTCCTGTGTTAAGACCACACATTTTATTAGTTTATAAAAATCTGTAAAATCCTAAGTGAGCAATGGGCACAACAGATGGCAGTTTTATAAAGGTGACATGAAGCACAGAATTCTATTTCTGAGTTGTCTGAAACACTCTAATACACATCTTAAATGCTGCTTACAGATTCATTATTAAACCTAAAATACCAGCATAAATGTTAACAGTTAAAAATCTGTAAGAGAACCTCAACATAGCTACCCTGTCCCTGTCCAATGCCAGGAAGATGCAGGCCATGGCTGCTGCTGGCTCCTGCCCACACAGAGCCTCCTCTGCATATGGACTCTGAGCCCGTTGGGGACCCCGTCCCTCGGCCAGGTGTCAGGGCACACGGGCACAGGCTGCGACCCTCACTGAGACAAAGGCACATCTGCTTGGAGCAGAAAGACTCTTGTTTTTTCAAAGGCAACCAAGGGGAGGGACATCCTGCCTCTGGACTCACCAACCACATCTTGGCATCAGGACAATGCGTAGGCCTTTGGGAAAAGCCAGGAGAAGCCAAGAAAAGCTGGGCCAGGGATAATGCCACTGAGCAGCTGAATGAACCATCCCCAGAACCACCCTTCCTGCAGACTTCCTACTATGTGAGATGATAAATGTTCCTATCGATTACGTGTCTTTTTTTGATGCACCTTCTGTTGTTAGCAGTTGAAAAGATCCCAACTGACATAATATTTACATAAAAGGACATGCTTTTATGAGCAAACATGCTGCTATTAATTAGAATGCAAAATAGACTGATTTTCCATAGAGGCTCCTTGTCAAAAAGGGAAATTATGTGATGTACACAAAAGTCTAAGTACTGGGTTTAAGAATTACAATTTTAAAACATATACAGAAACAAAACAGTGCAATGCTAGCTAACGGCATGAGCTCTGTCACTAGACACACTGGCCCCTGACAGGTTCAGCTCTCTGGGCTTCAGTCCCCTCTCCAGGAACTCGTGACAAGGCAACGACTCCGTCTTCACAGTGAGAGCATGTGGGCTGCTGCTGGTGCACAACAAGGACACAGTCAACATCGGCCTCTTTTGCTTTTTTAAATGTAGATATCAAAGGACTTGGACACCAGCAGACATATGTAACCGAATGGACAGCCACCAGAACAAAGTGAAGTTAATTCTATAAAAATAAGTGTCTCAATAACATGACAGACTAACCTCCTAGGCATTTTCTTAATTTTTTTCTTTGAAGTATCCTTCTAAAATAGGCATCTCTTATATATCTTATACCATTTATAACACCATTTGGCCTTCAAGAGAATCGGTATTGGCACTGACAAAAGTCAGACCATATCTTCAAGTCAAGTAATGATACAATAAGATTGCACAAAACATACATGGCTACTCTTCTTGGTGTTTTAGTTCCAACAACTAGGAATGATGTTCTGATCACTATCATGCTGACACGAACTTCTAAAAGACTTCAGAATTATGTATTTGGAAAATAAAAATAAAACGTATCCAGCAACAACACACAGCAGCAGAAGGACCTGCATACCTGTCTTCTGGTTTGGCTTCCAAGGGAGGAGCAGGGCCCCTGGACTGACCAAGGGGGTCAAATGCAGAGCCTAGGACACAAGCCAAGAGTTCAGCAAAACGAGGACAGTATGAAATTTGGCACAAGTTATTTCATCTACCTATTTATTACATGGTTTATATCACCTATTTATTAAATGGAGAGAACACTGCATCTATATAAACATTTCATATACTGGAACACTGGCAAGATTTTTAGCATACATAAAGCTATGTAAATACACTTGTGTGTAAAAGCAAATAAAAAAACAAAAGTAAGATACTCTCTCAGTACCTACTCTCTCCCTAACAGTGACTGATCCATATTAGGAACTATAAATTATCAATCACGTGACTTATAACCTGGTACTGGAGTTTCAGTTTTCCTTACTGGTATACCAAACATAAATTTTTATCATAACTTTACTTTTAAATTGTCATTTAAATTAACACATATTTAAATACCATTTCCACCTTTCATTTTTTAACTGAGCTCTAACTTACATAAAACAAAACACGCCTATCTTAAACGTACAGGTCGATGCATCCTGACAAATGACATAACAGTGTAATGACCACCTGAGATGCAGAAGGTTCTCACCACCCCTTTCCTTTTTTAATGGTACTTAAAATAATGGTGCAACTTATAGTCAATGGCATATTAGATTTCATTTAAAATGGCAGTCATATTTATACTCACAAAACAGTAAAAAATTAAAAGATCTGAAAGAGATTATTAGCAGAGATAGGAGAACAAACCTCTTAAAGCTGCTCTGGTAAAACCAGCTGCTCTCACAGCCGTCATGGGTCTAGTAACTCCATCCTTCAAAGAACAGGAACCATTCAAAAAGCATTCTTAAATAAGCTCTATTTCCTACTTACAGCTCTGTACATGACACATGCCTTACTACAGCCTCTACTTTCAATGCCGATTTCTTAGCACTATCTGCTTTTATCACTATCTGATCACTCCTTATTTCTACTTCCTCATGTATCAATCTTATCCTCTCCTTTCTCCTCCCCTATAAAACTTCAATTCCTTGGTCTAGCTGGCTTACCCCCATCTGAAAAGCAAAGTGAACTAGGGTGTTAGCTAGCTATTCCCTTATTTGTGGTTGGTCTCCTACATGCCTCTGGGAGAAACCACAGACACTGTTGCAGATGGCAGCAGGGAAAACGGGTCCCAGAGGACATCATATAAGCAAACCATCGTTCTAGGGTCACTCTTCAGTGGGATTTCACTGCACACTTGAGTAAATAAATCCCAAAGACCTCGCCTCTGAAGTTTGAGAACAGTCCAACCTTTAGCACACAATGTAAAGAACTGGGGCCACGATATAAGCAACATCCCCTTCAACAGTTAAAAACAACATCATAAAGGACAGAAGATGTTGGTACTCAACTCCAAGTCACAAGAAAAGCACAAAGAGAACGTCGAGCGACGGAGTTACCTGAACAGCCCCTGTCACGGGTCTTCCCATGGATGAGGCCAGAGATGTCTTGGACTGGCAAACAGAAAAGCACGTTAAAGAACTTCCTAAGACACTGACCTTTACGTTTACAAGCCAAGCTGTCGAAGTGTCCTTTCATCACCTTCTCTTCACAACACCAGCAAGTGAACCACCGCCTTTAACTTGTGCCCCTCGAGGTTATCGGGTCAAGCTGTGAAGCTCGACACAGAAGACAGCAGACTGCGACCTTGGCTTCTGTGACCAAGTTTTGCTGGAGCAGAGCCATCGCGCCTCCTGCACACGGTCTGGCCACGTCTGCATCACCAGTACGGGCTGGACGGTGGCAACAGACCTGTGCCTACGGAGCCAAAGTACCCAGCCCTGCACGGAAGATCTGTTGTCCTCGAGTCTACCCACCTCCACAAATCCGTCACGAGCAACACGTGCTCAGGTCGATGAATGGAAGCAGGCTCACACGACACACAGCCGAATCGCGCAGGAGGCTGCTTTTCCCTTACTCACAGCAAGGGCCGCCTGACATGTGCGGATGTCGGTGCTTACACATACATAAATGCATTCAACATATGTGTGCACAAGTGCTGGGACCTCCAGGTTATGGAACCGTTCTACAGATCCTAAGAAGCTTCTGTTATCCTAAGGACGAGGAAACCCTATGCCACCTCACTCTTCCTCTTTTCTCGTTCCTCTGTTCTTTCCCATAAGCTAAAACATACAAGTCGTAGGCAGTTTGGACAAGATTAGAAGGTTAATTACTTTTGTGAAGTTTCACATAGTATCTTTCTTCTAAAGGTCTCTAATATAAGACCCAAGTATACACCCCTGAAATTGTATTCTTAGTTAATAAGTTTTTTACAGTGATAAACACTATTACATTTATATAACATCTAACGTAACATAAAACATATGAATGAAATACACATGAGACTTGGTTATATTAGATAGAAAATAAAGTCAATCAACAAACACATTTACAAATGGAAAAACATAGATATTTCCTTATGTATTTACAAGTCAAAAGACCAGACTATTCAAAGTATACTTTTGTAAAGTTCACAACTATCCAAACTAGAAAATATATCTGAGTCATGAACTGAAAGATATTCAAGGCTATTTAGAACTGTCTAAAGTAAACTTACATATGAGGAAAAGCATCTTAATATTTCAACTTGCAAACACCTACCCCATATCCAGTAGCTATGGGCCTAGTAACTGCCGTGCTTGGTATTTTAGCAGTTATCTTAGGGAGGAAAAAGAACATCGTTAACAGGATTCAGATTCAGCTATATATAAGAAAACTGAAAAAACATGGAAAATACAGACTCATTGATAAAGAAATATGTCCACAATATTTAGAATGATTTCTTTTAAGTGATCTGAACTAGTAGGGCACTCAGGTATTTCAAGTATTGGAGGGGACTCACTCTGGAACTCATTTTAAAGGAAAAAGAGGACTTCAGAATGATCCAAGGGGCCAATTAGAAAGACGTGTCTTCATGTTTGCATCGGTCATGCTTTAAATACTGACTGCAGACGTGTTACTGCCAGCCATGAGGTCATACAACAGGCAAAGAACTGGAGTCTGAGAACGGGGTTTTGAAACTAAACTCTCCGCCGACTAGCTATGCTCATTTAATCTTTTTAAACCTAAATTTCTCATCTGTTAAACAAGGATACCAAGTATACTGATCACAAAACTACAGTTAGAACTAAACAGGACCAGGTACGTGAAAGTACACTAAACATGCTAGCTGGTAGGCAGATTGGTTCAAAACCTTTGATTAAATATCACTCATGTGGGAGTTCTGCCTCTGGCTATGGTAGAATGCTACTTTTAAAAACCTTCCTCCAAAGAACAATTAAAAAAGATGGGGACAAAAATATTTTTAAAAAATTAAATTTGAATCCATTAGAGAACCATCAAGACGGGAAAGAGCTGCCAGCTTTCAAGATGAAGGAGAGAAGGCAGGGCTGGAGGGGCCGCTGTGCTGGGCCTGGGCTCTTGGAGTGCCTGCATCCCCAGCATGGCCAGCAGCTGACAGCCCATAACAGCCTCAGTGTAGGGGAGTGAGCCGGAGCTGGGGTTTGCCCAGGGGGAGCCCGGGCACCCTCCTGGCTTCAGGCTGAGATCTCAAAGGGCTGCACAAAGCCTTGCAGGTAAACAGAAGCAGGCCAGCCCTCGGGTGGGCTCAAGTCCAATCTGGGATCATTTCAGTCCCAACTGCACTCCTGAGTGCTGCTCAGACCCCAAGCGAAAGCAAGTTTTCTCAAGTGAAGGCTAAGACTCTTCAGGGTTATGCTGCCCAAAGGCTACCTACATGCCCTTTCTGATAAGACAGTTACTGGCCACACAGGGCTGCTGACAGCAGGCAGGGCAACAGGGATACAAACTGTTTATTTTAATTTTAAATAATTTAAATGAAAATAGTGACACGTGGCTAGTGACCCTCATACTGAATAGCTGAGATAGAGTACTATAAATTATCTCTAAAACTTTTCATTTACAAGGTCTGGCATTCAGTAATCAACAACCAGACATACAGGACAGAAGACGACCTAACTAAAAGCCAAGAAAAACAAGAGGTGGAAAAGAGGATCGGAGCTGCGGTCCATGCCTATAACACCAGCACTGTGGGAGGATGGCTAAAGGCCAGCAGTTCGAGACCAGCCTGGGCAACAGAGTGAGACGCCATCTCTCGAAAAAAATCAAAATATTAGCTGAGTGTGGTGCTCACGCCTATACCCCTAGTGACGCAGGAGACTGAGGCAGAAGGAGCACTTGCACGCAGGAGTTCAAGGCTGCAGTGAGCTAGGATCGGACAACAGTTGACCCTGTTTCTAAAAGAACAAAAAAATAATGGAGAGAAACTCAGAAGAGATACATATAATGGAAATATCCTACACAGACATTAACGTAAATATGATTAATATGTCCAACGACCTAAAATACAAGATTGACAATTTCAGCAAAGAACTGTAAACCATAAAAAAGGAATACACGGAAATTCTAGAACTGAAAAACAGCTAAAACTAACTTCAGTTTCTAACAATAGTAAAACATATACTAGACTTTAATAAGTCAATCTAATTTAAAATAAGTAAAATTAATTTAATTAAAATAGGTACAACTTATACTAGCCTTTAATAAGCTAAAAATGAGTACTGTAATCTTAGAGAAACACTAACATTTTAACATGTTTGTAAATTATGAAATATATTTCTGAATAACCTATGGGTCAAAGAGGAAACCAGAAATTAGAAAATACTTTGAATTAAATCATAATAAATTATTATTAGAGGAAAAGTATGGAAGAAGCTTACATACATGTTAATTTTGTAGGAAAACAGACGCCTGAACACAAGTGTGAATACACAAAGCTGTCAGGTGAACTTCGGTCACTGTTCTTTGCCCTGCTGCAGGAGGTGTTCTGGCTTTCTACAGACTCCAGGTCTTAGAAAGCTGAGAAGGAGCACTAGCAGGAGTGGGAATCTGCCAGGGGAGGGGGGAGGCACTCCTCATCAAGGGTACCGCATGCATTTATATGCCTAACTTTGAACTGTACCCATCTTTAAAATAAAAAATGAGTAAAAATTAATAAATAAATAAAAAAGAAAGTGGAGAAGAGAGGCTGTGAGTCTCTGCCATGAGATGGAGGAAGAGGCCACTGTTCTCGTCACTGCTCCCCAGTGGCTGCAGCTGCTATTTCGAATTCTGCCATGCACAGGGCGGCTCCCATGCCCTCTGCCCTAAGTCACCTTGCACCCTCACCTGCAAGGCCCCTTCTCTCGCATCTCAAGGTCAGCCTCAAATCCTATATGCCTTTCATATTCAGCTCTGAAACAGTTCCTACGCAGCCTCTTCTGACCGTCCCAACTACTGGTAAATGGCTATCTTCGTGGCCCCATAGCAATTCAGACTCTTCTTCACAATTATTCACAATTGATACATGACCTTCTGTAGTATCCATTCATTAAACTGTGTCCATTTAATTCTCCCTCTGAAGACTGCAAGCTTCTTAGGAGCCACCTAGGACTTTAGCCCTCTTAAGTGAACCCAGGCCCTTTCCTATGAAAACCTTTTTCTCATTTAATAGAACAAGCAGGGCATGATGAAAACACTAAGAAGAGGGCCAAGAGCCCGAGCTCCAGCCTTGTCACAGCCAGCTGTGAGACCTTGGCTTGCCCAGGCGTCAGCCTCCTCATTCTTAAAATCAGGATCTCAGAGAAGCCAGGCTGGCAAAATTGCCGCCTGCTATCCGATGCCTGAAATCCCCTAACTAGAGACTGAGTTCACTGATTCACTAAGTAATTCAACAAAGACTTATGGAGTGCCTCCAGCAGACAAGGAAAAGAACGATGAGGACAGTCTGCCTCTCACGAAGCTTCCAGTGCGACTGCCGGCCAAGAGGAACTCAGAGCCCAGGTTCCATTCCATGATGAACACAACCCTAACATGAGTTGCAGAATGTATAGCAAAGAATTAACTTTACCAAAGAGAGTTCTGCCCTTTGCCGCCAGCTGCTGAGAGGTGACTGTTATGCTCCCAGAATGTTCTGCTGATAGGAGTGTCTCTTCCTGCTTTGGCCACTGTAGTTCTAACAATGTGAGTACAATGGAGACGCTGGGAAACAGGAACTTCTGGAGGGGTTAGTAGAAACCTCCAGGAGGGGCTGGAGACTAAAGTGATCAAGCCCCAGTAAAAACCCTGGACACCGGAAGCCCTGGCTGGGAGTCCCTGGTTGGCAATACTCTGAGTTCTGTCACACACTGCAGCCAGGAAAAGGGCCTGCCACCTGTTTCCACAGGGAACGCACAACCGAACACTATGCTTGGACCATTCCTAGATGCCCTGGCATCGCTTCCCTTGGTGGAAGGTAACTGTACCCTCACCTTGCAGTAAACTGTGAGTATAGTAGACTTCAGGAAGCCCTGAGACTCCTAGATAAATATCCAACCTGAGGGTTATTCTGGGAACTCCCTGAACTTGCGGAGGGTGTGGGAAGGGGGGTGGTCTTGTGGAGCACTGTGTCCTAGTTCAGCCAAACACATCACAGGGACCCACACTAAACCGGCTTACACTAGAGATGGGCAGGTTGCTCGCAAGGTCCTTGTCACATTAAGTGGCTTAGCACTGATAATTTCTTTTTGCAGTAAGTCCGTGTGGCAGAAAGAGGTAGAAAGAGACCAAGGCAGAGAAGGTAAAGGCAGGGGACACATCATCTAAGGCAGAATAGTGGGGCTGGATTCTCTTCAATCTCATAGGCTGGCCTGTGCACAGAAGAATATTGAGCAGCATTGTTGAGTGCCACCCACTAGACGCCAGGAGCACCCACTTCAGTTGTGACAACCAAAAACATCTCCAGGCAATGCCAAATGTCCCTGGAGGGGCACAACTGACCCCAGCCGAGAGCCACTGCTGTAGTCTTGGATGGATGGGTGGGCAGAAGGGGCTTCTTCTTTTTTTTTTTTTTGAGTTGGGAGTCTCACCCCATCACCCAGGCTGGAGTGCAGTGGCACACTCACGGCCACCCCAGTGTCAACTTTCTGGGCTCAGGCAATCCTTCCACCTCAGCCTTCCAAGTAGAGATGATTCATTGTAGAGATGAGGTCTCGCCAAGTTGCCCAGGCTGTTCTCGAACCTGTGGGCTCAGGCAATCCCCTACCTCGGCCTCCCAAAGTGCTGGAATTACAGGCTTGAGCTACCATGTCCAGCCAAGAAGCATTTTCTAAAAGGGAACACCAGGCACAGAACACCAGGGACAGAACTCATTAGGGATAGAAAAATGTATTTCACTATTTTACTTAGTGCTAACCTTGCTTATTTTCAATCACAAAGCCTGGTAGATTTCATGCCCCAAGGAGAGCAGATGCCTGTGCTATGTACAACACCTACAAGCATCTCAATAGCGACACTGAAGAAACTGCTCTAGCTACATGTGTCCTGGCAGAAGGTTAATTAACAGGGAGAGCATCAATTAATACAAAGAAGGAGTTAACTTGCAAACTACGCACAATGTTTTCAAGGATCTGTATTTATGTCAATTTAAAAATTAGAAAGGCAGCTGGGCACAGTGGCTCATGCCTGTAATCCCCGCACTTTAGGAGGTTGAGGCAAGAGGACTGCCTGATCCCAGGAGTTCCATTTGCCTGGGCAAAATGGTGAGACCTTGTCTCTACAATAAATAAAAAAACTAGCCTGGTGTGGTGGCATGCTTATAGTCTCAGCTATTCAGGAGGCTGAGGTGGAAGGATTACCTGAACCGAGCAGGCTGAGGCTGTGGTAGCCGTGATCATGTCACTGCACTTCAATCTGAGCAGCAGAGTGAGACTCTGACTAACAACAACAACAAAAGGCTATGCTTTACTGTTGCAGCAGGAGAGACTGCCGGCTCCAGGCTCTGCCTCAGCACTGCAGTGCCTGGCCAAACACTGGCAGCAAGGGCTGTGGAGGGAATCAGAGGCAGAGCACCACTGGAGAAGACAAAAGAGCCACCCTGCCATCATCTTGAAAATGGGATGGAAAAGTGCTCCAGCTTGCTTACCACAGAGCAACAGATCCAATTTCTGTGATCTGTGGATCAACTACTCAGGGGTTGATTGTGACTCAGAGGGAATATCCTGAAAGCACAAACTCCAGAGGGACAGGATGAGTGCTAAGTCTCAGGTGCCTGACTCCCTACCCTGATTCAGCCATGGGATAAAGGGTGTGGCCAGAAAAGGACAAGGAAGACCTCCAAGGAGATCAGTGAAAAAATCCAGAGCCCTGATCAAGAAAGAACAGAGGGCTGAGCAAACAGAAGTGAAAGCCTCTCCCACTGCCACTGAATAACAGAACTAAAGAGAAAAGAGAGAGATCTGTCAAAAATGTGGAAAAACCAATGGAAGACCATAGGTAATTTCCAGTGTAACAAAGAGAAAACTCCTAAAAAAATCAAAGACCAAACAATGGAAGTCACCAATGACTGGCCCTAGAATATGGCAGGGATTAGGGAATGGATGGAAAGAGTGAATATGACTCATGAAAGACAAGATGCAACACTGAAAGAACTTGTAACAGAGATTTTGGCCATAAAAAATTTCATCCAGGAAATAAATAATAAGATGACAAGCATGGAAAGAATTAATCAAGCAGAAGAAAGAATCTCAGAACTTGAAGACCAGAACATGGAATTAACCTGACCTGTAAAAAACATAGAAAGAAAACTCAAAAAGAAAGAATAAAGCCTCCAAGAGATGTGTGATTATATCAAGAGGCCGAACTTATGCCTGACTGGTATCCCAGAAGAAGAAAGGGAAATGGAGAACACCTTGGAGCAAGTATTCCAGGAGGTTATTCAAGAACGCTTTCACCATCTCACTAGAGATGTGACCGTCCAAACACAAGAGATACAGAGAACTGCAAGACATCAAATGAGAAGACCAACCCCTAGACACATAGTAATTCACCTACACAAAGTAGGCGCACACACAAAAAAATCCTAAAGGCAAAAGGCAACAAGACAGAAAGGTCAGACTACCTACCAGAGATAGTCAATCAGAATAGCAGCAGACCTATCAGCAGAAACACTACAAACTAGAAGAAACTGGAGTCCGATATTCAAAGTCCTCAAAGATAAACAATTTCAACCAAGAATTTCCTAACTAGCCAAGCACAGCTTCATCAGCAATGGAGAATTAAAATCCTTCCCAGATATCCAATCCCTAAAAGATTCTGCAGCTTCTAGGCCAGCTCTACAGGAGATGTTTAAAAAGGTATTAAGCATAGAAGAAAGAAAAAAAAGAATGACAACACACTTCCCAGAAGAACAGCAGAACACAGAATCAACAGAGAATACAACACAACAGCAAACTTGAAAACACACAAAGCTAAAAGAAAACAAACAAAGAAAAAACTTTATAAGAACCTCATGATGGAGATAAACAATCACATTTCAATAATCAGCCTGAATGTGAATAGACTAAATGCACCACTGAAAAGACACAGAATGGCAAACTGGGTAAAAAAAACCATGACCCAATTATTTGCTGCATCCAGGAAACCACAAGGTATGCACACAGACTCATAGTTAGAGGATGGAAAACTAGTTTCCAGGCAAATGGGTCACAAAGCAAGGCAGGAGTCATGATCTTAATATCAGACAAAACAACCTTTAAGCTATCCAAAATTTAAAAAGATATGAAAGGACACTATATAATGATAAAAGGTTCGATCCATCAACAAGAAACATCTATGCACCCGACACAGGAGCACCAGCATTTATAAAGCAACTACTAAGAAAACTAAAAAAAAGATATTGACTCTAACACTATTATAGCGGGGAACTTAAATATCCCACTAACAACCCTAGATAGACCATTGAGGCAAAAATAACAAAGAGGTCTGGAACCTCAACTTGACGCATGATCAAATGGACTTAACAGATACCTACAGAATATTCCACCCAACAACCACAGAATATATATTCTACTCACCACCACATGGAAAGTACTCCAAGATCAATCACTTCCTCGACTATAAATCAAGCATAAACAAATTCCATAATGTTGAAATATTGCCATGCACCTTCTCAGACCACAGTGGAATAAAAATAAATATCAACACCAACAAAATTTCCAAAATTTCCCCCAAACCCACAAAGACATGGACACTAACCAGCTGATGCTGAACGACTACTGGGTCAACACCAAAATCAAAACAGAAATTAAAAGATTCCTGGAAACAAATGAAAATGAAGAAACATCTTACCAAAACCTCTGGGATGCCATGAAAACAGTTCTAAGAAGCGAATTTATATCTCTATGAACACAAATCAAGAAAATGGAATGAACACAAGTTAACAGCCTAACAAATCACCTAAGGAAGCTGAAATGACAAGACCAACAAAACCCTAACTTTAGCAGAAGAATCCAGATTACCAAAATAAAAGCCCAAATATGGGACACAGAAGACAAAAATATCATAGAAAAAAATCAACAAAACAAAAAGTTGGTTCTTTGAAATAATTAACAAGATTGATAGACCCCTAACTAGAATGACTAAGAAAAAGCCCAAATAAGCACAATCAGAAATACAAAAGATCAAATCACAATTGATCCTGAAGAGATACAAAAGATTATCAGAGATTATTATGCACACCTGTATGAAAACAAACCTGATAACCTAAATAAAATGGAGGAGTTTCTAACATCACACAACCTCCCAAGGTTGAAACAGGAAGACAATGAGACACTAAATAGACTAACAACAACCCAGGAAATTGACTCCATCATAAGAAAACCACCTACCAAAAAAAGCCCTGGACCAGACGGCTTTCCAGCAGGATTCTACAAAATGTACAAGGAGGAGCTGATACCAATCCTACTGAAAGTATTCCAAGCAATTGAGAAAGATGAAATTCTCCCAAAATCATTTTACAAAGTTAACATCACACTGATACCTAAACCAGGTAAAGATCCAGCAAAAAAGAACTGCAGGTCAACATCCCTAATGAACACAGATGCAAAAATTCTCATTAAGATTCTAGCACCGCAGCTTGGGAGGCTGAGGTGAGTGGATTGCCTGAGCCCGCAGGTTCGAGAGCTGCCTGGGCAACTTGGTGAGACCTCATCTCTACAATAAATCAAAAAATTAGCCGGGCGTGGTAGTGCGCGCCTGTAGTTCCAGCTACTTGGAAGGCTGAGGCGGAAGGATCGCCGGAGCCCAGCAGATTCAACGCAATACCCATTAAATTACCAACATCATTCTTCTCAGACCTGAAAATGACAAAACAGAAATTCATATGGAAACATAAATGACCACAATAGCCAAAATAATCCTTAGCAAAAGAAACAAAGTAAGAAGTATCACACTTCTAGACTTCAAACTTTAAGGCTACAATAGTCAAAACAACCTGGTATTGGTACAAGAACAGGCATATAGACCAATGGAACAGGATAGAGATTCCGGAAGCAAAACCTTAATTTCTCAACCCACTCATCTTTGACAAAGCCTTCAACAACAACCACTGGGAAGAGGAGAACCTATTCAGTAAAGGGTGCTGGGAAAACTGACTGACCACATGCAGAAGACTGAAACAAGACTCCCTACCTATCACCATACACAAAAATCAACTGTAAATGGATCCAAGACCTAAATGTAAAACCTCAAACTATAAGAACCTTAGAAAATGCAAGAGACACTCTTATGGAAATTGGAACTGACAACCAATTTCTGATCAAAACCCCAAGTGCCCACGCCGTAAGAGGTAAGATAGACAAGCGGGACCTCATCAAACTGACAAGCTTCTGCAAGGCAAAAGAAACCATCAAGAGAGCAGGGAGACAGCCCACAGAATGGGAAAAAGTATTTGCCAACTGTATATCTGACAAAGTCCTGACATCCAGGATGTACAAGGAACTCAAATGTGCCGAAAGGAAAAAAATAAACAGCCCCATTACAAAGTGGGCAAAAGACATGAATAGACACTTCTCAAAAGAAGATATACGTGCAGTCAACAGACACATGAAAAAGTGCTCAGCCTCACTCATCATCAGAAAAATGCAAATCAAAACCACATTGAGATACCAACTAACCCCAGTAAGGATGGCCACCATTAATAAAACAAACAATAACAAATGCTGGCGAGGATGCAGAGAAAAAGGAACACTTCTACACTGCTGGAGGGAATGCTAACTAGTGCAACCTCTTTGGAAAACAGTGTGGCGATTTCTGAAAGAACTAGAAATTGACCTTCCATATGACCCAGCAATCCCCTTATTGGGAATATACCCGGAGGAACTCAAATCATTCTACAAAAAAAGATACCTGCACACGCATGTTTATTGCCAACACTTTTCACAATAGCAAAATCATAGAACCAACTGTGCTGCCCATCGAAATTGGACTGGATAAAAAAAATGTGGTACATACACACAACGGAATATTATGCAGCCATAAAGAAGGACAAACATATGGACTTCACAGCAACTTGGATGGATTTGGAATCTACCATACTTAGTGATCTATCACAGAAACAAAGAACAGAGTATCATATGTTCTCACTCATAAGTGGACCTTGAACAATTATCATAATACTGTAAGAAAGGAATTGGCAGCAGTGGGAAACTGCCAGGGGAGAGGGGAGTGGGATTGGCAGTAGTAGGAAACTGCCAGGGTAGGGGGGCACACCTCATCAACAAGGTTACCTGCATAATGAACATTTGTATACATAACCCTGAATTGTACCCACATATTTTTAAAAAATTAAAAAGGCAACTATTTTTTAAATAAGGAATGTTTTAGGCAAACATATTCCAATGTCTTATATAAATAATATTTATTTTTCAAGTACATAAAGAAATCCTTTGATCTAAACTACTTTAAAACTCACTTACTAGATACACTAAAAACTACAAAATGCTGCAGAAAGAAATTACATAATTTCAAACAAATAAATGGAAAGACATCTCATGTTAGTAGATTGAAAGACAGTATTGCTAGGATGTCCTTACTACCCAAAGTGATCTACACATTCAATGCAATCCCTGTCAAAATCCCAATGCCATTTTTTGCAGAAATAGAGTCATCCTAAAGTTCATATGGAATATCAAGGGACATGAATAGCTAAAACAACTTTGAAAAGAACAACAAAGTTGAAGGCCTCACACTTTTTGATTTCAAAACACAGTACAAAGCTTCAGCAATCAAAATAGTGTGGCATTGGTATAAAGACAGACATATAGACGAAAGGAACAGAACAGAAAGCACAGAAATAAACTTTTGCATATATGGTCAAAAGCTCTTCGACAAGGGTGCCAAGACCATTCAACGGGGAAGGCACAGTCTGTACAACAAAGAGTGCTAGGAAAACCAGTTATCCACATGCAAAAGAATGAATGAAGCTGGACTCTGATCTTATACCAACACAAAAATTAACTGAAAATGGACTAGAGACCAAGTGTAAAATCTAAAACCATAAAACTGCTAGAGGAAAACATAGGGGAAAAGCTTCATGACACTGGTCTTAGCAATGATTTCTTGAATATGACACCAAGGGTACCAGCCACAAAGCAAAAATGGATAACTGGGACTATACCAAACTAAAACACTTTAGTTTCTCACAGGACACAATCAATACATGACAGGCAACCAAGGATGAAACAAAATAACTTGAGAATCATGTATCTGATAAGATGTTGATATCCAGAAGAGAGAACTCCTACAGTTCCTAATGGAAATAGACAAGTACCGGTGACAGACGGGTGGTAAACAAAATGTGGACTCAGGACTTAAAAAGGAGGGAGAGTCTGACCCACGCTACAGCATGGATGAATCCTGAGGACATAAGGCTGAGTGAAATAAGCCAGGTACAGAAGGAGAAGTCTCTGAGATTCCACTCATGTGAGGTATCCAACATAGGCAAACTCATACCACTAGAAAGCAGACATTGGCTACAGGGGTCTAGATGGTGGTTACGGGGTTTTGGAGACCAGAGAAAATGAGAGTTTTTGTTTCATGCCAGATCCGCAAGATGAAAGAGCTCTGAAGATCTGTTTCCCAACCATGTGAACGTCACGTTCTTGAACTACACAAGTAATAAAATGGTTAGGATGGTAAATTGTATGCAGCTGTTACCAAAATTAAAAAAAAGTATTTTCACTTACTAGAGGTCTTCTGCCATGACTCGTTCTCACAGCTTGCTGAAAAGCTGTGTCATTCTCCAATTCCTAAAACGAAAAGGTAAATTTAACATTCAACATGATGTGAGAACTGGGGGGAAATGAGCATAAACTCCCACCGGGTATCCAAGGTGCTCTACAATTCATCTTACCCAACTGTTCACATCTGGGTAGGGACAAAAGGAATCTTGTCCTCACATCTTCCCCTTCGTGACACCCAAAATGTCAAGGTTACTTCCTCTCCTAGGAAGAGGAGTACTGATTGCATCAGTCGATTCTAAGGACATTCTACTGGCCACAGTTGAAGTGGGCAGCATCATAGTGCCTGGTGACAAGACCAACTACACAAGGACAGAGGCTTTCTTCTGTTCCTTTCTTCCTAGTGGCCAGAACGGTAAGAATGAGACTCACATCTCTCTCTTTCCCCAATTCACCACCCCCTTGTCTCTCCGCTCCTCTTGTCCCTTATGCTGGGACCACAACGAACCCCACCTGAGGAAGCTGCAGGACAGAATAACATTCTCCACAAGCAGTGGGGTACTGTATCTTGTTTCATTTCCATTTGCTCCAATGAAAACGACTTTCATCTCACTGAGAGGTCAAGTCTGAGACTCAGTCGGGAGCTATTCTGGGCAAAACTCCGAGTCCAACTGCGTGGCAATTGGAATCAATGTCCCAGTGTGATTTCACTTTGCTGATTCCCAGCCTGCACTTACATTCTCCCTAAGGAAGTTTGAGGAAAAGAACATTAGTCAAGGGTAGAATCATGCCTGGGCCTCCTGGACAAGATGTTGCCTTGGTCTCTCAGAAGCACCTGGTCTTACCCACCGCTACCTCCTACCAGCATCTACTTTCTACTTCTCCTTCCCAGCACACGCCTGGGTCCCAAATTGCAGGCACACTTTACACGCAATCCCTGCTCGCTTCCAGTTTGTTTCAATCTACTCGCCACAGAAATACACGTGTCAAGTATATAGAAAATAAGTATAATACACATAAAAAATTCACTATCTAAAATTTGCAGAGTACCCAAATAAAACATTTATGTAACTAAGATATTAATACAGTGCACTTGAAAACACAATTTTATTACATACAAGCATTCTCCTTTAATTTTCACTTTAAACTACTTTATAACCTTTATATCAACTACATAAAATTAAGTAAGTGCCCAACTCCCAGTGAGTCACAGGCACCAGAAACTGCTGTATGATGTATAAAGCCAACGACACCTTCAACGTAATTTACTATACTTCTACTCTGGCAAATCTGGTCCTGAGAACTTGTGCCTCCAATGGCTGAGTTACAGCTTCGCTTTATAAATGTGTAGGGAGACAGATGCTACAGGCAAAACACAAATCAAGACATAGGAGACGAAGACTGGGTGAACCAGGAAGGCAGGACATTCCAAGCAGGGGTATGCAGTTTAGAGGTGGAGTCAGACTTTCTGACTGACAACTGGTAGAAAGAGTTAGGCTCTGTCTACAGAATTTGAAATCAGGAACAGTGCGGCTGAGGAAGTCACGGTTCCTTATATGTAGATGAGGTCTAAGCAGCAGGCTTCAGAGAGAATAGGTGGTGAGTATCTAAACAGGTGCCTGTGGCCTAGGCAACATAGCAAGACTTCATCTCTACAAAAATCAACACAACTAGCCAGGCATGGTGGTACACAACTGTAGTACCAGCTACTCAGGAGGCTGAGGAGGGAGGACTGCTTGAGCCCAGGAGCTTGAGGCTGCAGTGAGCCATGTTCCTCCCACTGTATTCCAGTCTGGACAACAGAGTGAGACCCCAAGACGTCTGGTCTTCAGGAATCCGTGGGAAAGGGATTCTATACAGATGCAAGTTTCAAGAAAGGCCGTGCAGGGCCATAAAATATTTTTAATTTCCTTCTGTATCTGTTCCATGATGTCACGCCAGAGTCAGGCTGGCATGCAAGCCCCGTTGTACGGGGTTAATAAAAACCTACCTGATAAGACTTTATGGTTTGTAGGAAACGACTCCCTAGGCCCCTTAGTTAGAAAGTGGGGAAAGAATAGAAAAAGGCCAGAGTTTAGTCCCCCAACCTAAAGCATAATAAAGCATAGCCCTCAAGTCCAAAGCCGTCCTAAGTCAGCTGGTTAACACAGGCCAATGCAAAAGGAAAAAAACTCGATTTTTTTTTTTTTCACCTCAGTATCATAGGTGGGGTTGTAGTCGTTATAACCAGAATAAAGATCATCTTCATCTGTCTCTGGAGCCAGGTACACGTTTTGCATCTTCTGTACCTATGAAAAATTGGCAGTGTAAACACATTCTTCTAAAAGGGACAATTCTTAATTCAAATAACATATAACTATTCAACAGCCTTTCTGGTCAAGTTTACCTATACATATTTTTATGGCTTGAATATTTTTGTACGTCAAATTCCCAAAATCATTAAAACATGCAGTCACTGCCTCATTTCCTATTTATTCCACACCTATGGCACTGAAAGAACAGTGACAGGCACCAGAGGGGTACAGCTGACCATTCTGGTTTTCACAGGGCTTAGTGTCAAGTGCAGAAGAAAGGTTTGCAACAGTCAACTGCGATGCAATTAAACCATCACGTAGCCTTCAGAATGGCCAAAATTAGAAAGACCAACAACACATAATGTCAGCGAGGATGGGGGGCAACCAGAGGACTCGTACACTGTTGGTGTAAGTGCAAGATGGTGCTATTTGGGAAAGGGTCTGGTAGCTTCATAAAATTAACATATACTTTTTATGGCCTAGCAATTCCACTGGAAAGTATTTTTGCAAGAGAAATGAAACCATGCAGCTAAAGAAAATTTTGTATAAGAATGTACACAGCAGTTCTCAACCTAAAGAAAGAAACTGAGGCACAAAATATAATGTTAAGAGTCAGCGTGAGGAAGATTACTTCGTACATGAGCTTCGTTTGGCCTGTTATGAGGTTCTTAAAGGCAAAAGGGGGGAATAGGAGTGGGCTGATACAAAGTAGCTTGTTAGGAATTCTTGCAGGTTTATGGAAATAACACTGATTTCTGTACCAATGTGATTGGCAGGACGAGTTCTGGAGTTCAGAGAGCAGCATTGTTAGGTTAATTTTTAGCTTGTGGTAACAGCAAGCAGTTTCAAGAGATGATGACTCAGCCCAAGAAAAGTGAGATGTAACTCTGATTCCACACTCATGCCTCTCTGGACCTGATATTTAGAGAAGGTTCGCACATTCCTCAGGTGAAAGTTTCTTTTCTTTCTCCTAGCTTTAGTCATAACAGAAAAGTAGGAACAGACCAGGCGCCCATCAATAGAATGCACTTGTGAAAACTTAGCAAATGCATATTGAGATTTCTGCTTTGTAAATTTTACCTCAAGTAAAAAACTGTTACACAAATACTGAACTATAATTAATATGCATGCTGAAGTGTTAAAGGGGAAGCCTGATATCAGTAATTTAGCCTGGGAAGCATAAAATAAGATGGACTGACAGATGGGCAGGATAGGTAAATGGACAGACACGTGATAAAGCAAGTCCAGGAGCAAGCTTTAAAGGAAATACAAAGCTGGGCACGGTGGCTCACACTTGTAATCCCAGCACTTTGGGAGGCCGAGGAGAGAGGACTGTCTGAGCCCACAGGTTCGAGACCAGCCTGGGCAACATGGTGAGACCTTGTCTCTACAATAAATAAAAAATTAGCTGGGTATGCTGGCGTGCACCTGTAGTTCCAGCTACTTGGAAGGCTGAGGCGGAATGATTACCTGAGTCCAGCAGGTTGGGAATGCGGTGGCCGTGAGTGTGCCACTGCACTTCAGCCTGGGCAACGGGGTGAGACATTGACTCAAAAAAAAAATAAATAAAATAAAATACCAAGCCGGGCTTGGTGGCTCAGCCTGTAATCCCGCGCCTTGGGAGGCTGAGGTGAGTGGATTGCCTGAGCCCGCAGGTTCAAGACCCGCCTGGGCAACTTGGTGAGACCTCATCTCTACAATAAATCAAAAATTAGCCGGGCGTGGTAGCGCA